>JAKTVF010000114.1:0-36546 GCA_030557055.1 Candida tetrigidarum
ATTGAAGGTGTCAAAAGAATTATTAGTCCACAAGCATGGGTGCCAATCTTTGAGTCCAACAAACCGAAAGAGGAAAGATCAATTACCGACAAGGATTATGTTGAATGGAGAACTAAGGTTTCCAAGATTCCTTTCGATTCCTATGGAACACCTTACGGATCGGCACATCAAATGTCTTCTTGTCGTATGTCAGGAAAAGGTCCTAAATATGGTGCTGTTGACACAGATGGTAGATTATTTGAATGTTCCAATGTTTATGTTGCCGATGCTAGTGTTTTGCCTACTGCCAGTGGTGTCAATCCAATGATTTCTACCATGGCAATTGCCAGACATATTGCTGTTGGTTTGGTTGATGACTTGAAGACCAAGGCTAAGTTGTAGAGGAGATATAATAAAAACAAAAACAAAAACAAAAAAAAAATTTTTCTATATAATTTTTATAATTTATGTTACAGTTATTACCAAATATATGCCATGTGGTTAGTAATACAAAGTCTCATAAACTGCGTTGTAATATGATGTAAATATATTAAATAACAGGGTGTGATATGAGAAATAGAAGTTATACACATCAAAGGACAGAGGTGTTATCTTCCAAGAGAGAATTAATTATTCGTTGCTCTTTATAAATCTTAGGGATTCAACCTATTCATTTTTATATCATTATTATTATTAGTTATTCAAATCTTGAAGACCTCTAAAAAGAATGAATTATAAAGTAAAAAGTAAAAAGTAAAACGAATTTTAAAAAAAAATATAACTGGACGAGATAAGAGTCGAACTCATGACCTTTCCCATGCTAAGGGAACGCGCTACCAACTACGCCACACGCCCTGTTATTTGATTTCGTTAAATATCGCGCTTGAACAATATCAGTAAATAATACTAATCAGTGAGGCTGAATGCAGCTAAATCAATAGTAATCAACCTCTCGCCCCTGCAGTTGATAACGGTATTTACTATAGGTATTTAGGAAAAAGTAGGATTTTCCATCGGTATACATCAACGGAAATTAGCAGCATGGAACCAACTGTCTATAGAGTACATTAAAAAAAAAGGAAAATACAAGTACATTCCACCAAGAATTGCAGTATAAATATCACTATATACACCAAAACTTTGTATTTGCAATTTCTTTATTTATATTTTCAAAATCATATACATAAATACACATACATAAATCTATGGAACTTCATCTAAGTATTCATCTTTAATTTCTCCATTTTCATCTAATATACTGCAATATTCACTATTCATTTTTGCTGCTATTTTATCATTTCTAAATTCAAGTATTTAAGTATATTCAGAATAGCTAATACATTTTATTTCCTATAATTAAATTGGGTTACAGTACATCACTGCATACATCACACGACATCAATTAACGGATGTTGTATATAATTAACTAATTTATCTTGCAACATTGCACGAAGGAAATAACAAGGAGATTTATGAATTTGAAATGTTTGCATCAGTTACGCATGTATCCATTTCACACGACTTTAAATGCTATCCAGAAAAGAAAGCAGTGGGGTTGTCCACATTACACGACAGAATAGTAATATATATTAAACACACGAAAATTTCACCCTTTTTTTTGTTTGTTATTTTTGCTTTAACCAATCGCCAGAAGATTAAAAATCGAATTTCAATAGATATATATGTATATATATTTATTATCCGTTCAACTTATTAATTATTATTAACTCCCGTTGAACATGCCTGTTAATAGCGAAGATTTAGCTTCTACTAGTGAAGAGTTAGCTACTACTAGCGAAGAGTTAGCTTCTACTAGCGAAGAGTTAGCTACTACTAGCGAAGAGTTAGAGGATGAACCTGTTGTCTTGCCTTCTAACAACGAAACTGAATTCATGAAAAAACTTGAAGAGGCAATGAAGGACCCAGAACAAGTTGAATTTCTTACCGAAACTGTTGCTAAATTGTTTAGAGAGAACTTAGAGAAAGAGGAAACCAAACGTTACCCAAGGTTATTTACCGGTGAACTGAAGAATTTTAGAGAATTGTTTTATTTCATTACTGAAGTTGAAAGGTTTGCAAAAGATGAGAAAGACTATGATTTAGAAGGCAATCGTTTAACCAAGTTTGCTGTTAGATTCTTGGATGGGGATGCTCAGTCATGGTATGCGGGAGATAAGTCTACTATTGAAAATCAACCATGGTCTGAGTTCAAAGAGACATTAAAGAGACAGTTTTTGGGTGTTAATTTCGATGATGAAATCATTGACAAATTGATGTCTCTTAAACAAACTACCTCGGTTAGTAAATACGTGGGAGAGTTTAATTCCTATCGTTATTATGTTAGACCTGTTTGGAGAAAAGATGAAATTCTTAAAAAGTTTTTCTTTGATGGGTTAAAGTTTGATGTTCGAATGGATTCACTTCTGAAGTATCGTGATCCTGAAATCAAGCTTGACGAGTTGATGAGGTACGCTCAATTAATGGACGATAATATGTACAAGGGCCGTAAAGAATCCAAAGCATATCAACGCCGTAACCAAGGTTCCGCACATTCTCGTCATTTCCAGATGGATGCAGAGAGAGATGCAGGTAGGGCTCCGAAGAAGTTGACCCGCAAGGAAAAGCAATTCCTTATTGATATGAATGGCTGCTTTGTTTGCAGAGAACTTGGACATACCAGTTACGACTGTCCGGATAAAAAGTATTATGATCAAAGACGTCATGAAACTAAAAGACATGATTCTTTAAATTAGAAAAGTCCCGTGGGTTAAGGGACGATAAAGATATTGGCTCTGGTATTATTGAATGGAAAACACCATTTATTATTGAGAACGTAGGTAAAGACAAATGGCAACAGGTCGAGGACTTGTCATTGAATAAAAGTAGTAATGGTAATGGCGGTGTAATGAAACAGCAATTGGAGCTTAAATTTATGGATATTGTACCAGAGATCTCAGAACAAGAAAAACAGAATATGAGAGAGATAGTGAACATAATGAAAATGGTGTCGGTCAGTGCTGACACTGAAAGTGATAAATAACGGAATGTGAATGCTCCAATTGTTGATACTGAATTGGTTTGAAAAAGTGAAAATAAATTGTTTTAAAGATTGAAAGGAATGGCTGGAAAGTGCCGTTGGATATTGAGAAGGTGGCTAAAGAAAGCACCTATATTGTGATTGTGATTGTGAACAAGTTTGAGATTAAACTTGATATTGGATACAAGAGGATTGTGTCATTGATTATTGTTATTGTTATTGTTATTGTTATTGAATCATTGTAATTAAGTAGTTTAGTATTGTAATAGTATACGACTGCGAATAATGGACTCGTTGATGAGAACTGTAATTAGTCAATCTCGGATGTAATATACTATTAGCTTGTGGTATAACAGCTGTGGAAACCAAAAAAAAAAAAAGTAAATTGAACTTGTCTGATTATGGAGGAGATAAGAGTCGAACTCATGACCTTTTGCTTGCAAGGCAAACGCGCTACCAACTACGCCACACCCCCTGACAGTTCAAATTTTCAAAAGCCTCGGATTGTGAAATTCAAGAAAAGACACGACTACTAACAAATCAATCTAATAAGAATTTAAACACCGAAAGCAAAGAAAAAAAAATTGACAATTGACAAGTCTATCAATAATCCCAACCCCCACGGTATAATCAGAAGTACAACTACAACAACAATTGTCATGACATCGTTGAATACACAGATAATAAATATCATTACTGATCAATCTCATTCAGATAAGATCAAGATCCAAGAATTATACCAGGTGATTAATGAATTAGACCAAAGTCAAATACTTTCAATTTATCCCTCTTCAATTACATCTGATTTAACGTTTCGATATATTCTAGACATTATAAAAATTGAAACCTTAATGGTTAAATATCCTGAAGATGTTGATAATATTAATGAATTAATGAATCAGTTGGGTAAAATACCAATTGGATTTAAAATTAAGGATAAAGATGGGAAAGAGAAGGATTATAAAGATTGTTTTATTAGGATTAAAATACCTGATTTACAAAGTGATTATCAATATTTATTTAAAGTTTTGGATTATGATAATTTCATCGATTTGATTAATAAGAAAATCTTGATTAGTAATGGTGTGCCTAAAGATGATGAGTTTAGAGATATTTTGAAATTATTGAATTTGAAGATTTTACAACTTTATTTATTAAGTTGTTATGATTTTAGAAATGGTAATGTTTATAACTATTTAAATGATAATAGTTTGGGGTTGGATGATAATGGAGGAGAAGATAGAGGAGAAGAAGAAGGGTTGATACTTTCTAGGGAATTTGTTCTGAAACCATTTGTGTCTAAACAATTATTACACTCAATAATCAATCATGATTTCAAAAATGGATACTATAAAATAGTTCAAGATAAGATGGATCCCGAAAGATTATATTTAAATATAATTGAGAATAATATAATTAAAATCTCGCAATATTTCACATCCATTAAAATCGATACAATTTATGAAATCCTAGATATCAATGATCAAAAATCATCGATAGATTTAGAATCATTTATATTTCAGATGATTATTAAGAACAAGTTTAATAATGTGGTTAAGATTAATCAATTGACTCAAACTATTGATTTTGGAAACCAGTTTAATTACTCAATAGACGATCATGTCAAGTATTTAGGTGGATTAATTAATGATATATATCTGAGAATATAAATAAATAGAATGTGTTTGTTTATATGCACACTGACGTGATACGTGTTTGATGCACCGCGTGGGGGAGTTCTGGAAATCTCTCGATGGGGGAAAGACACACAAAATGAAAATACAACAAAGTATCCCAGCCACTTAAATTAGATGTAACGTCCCTTTCGTTGCTGTTGTAGTTGTTGGTTTTTTAAAATTTCCTCCTTTCCATTAAATTAACCGATTTCAGCTACTCCGTCCATTACTTCCGATCATCGTCTAAAATAACTCACCATAAAAATATTTCATTGCAAAAAGAAATAAAAAGAAAAAAGTCACTTATCTTTCTCGTCTCTCACTCTACCTAGCAACAACACCATGACAGATGATAATGAAGTAACACCATTGATTCTGGTGATTTCACGAGGAGAAACCATCAATGAGAATGAAATCATATCTTATGTTCAACATCGAAGACAATCCATAGCTGCATCCATAACATCCAATGATAATTTCCCCAAATCTTTCACTTTCCATCATGATCATCACATAATCCCATCATCATCATCAACGGCATTACCTGAATTACACAGAACCATTTCCAACATATCCAGTAAATCCCATGCGCAATCAGTCAATGATATTATCAGCCAACATACCACATTAATCGCACCTGAACCAAAAACATCGATCATTTTAGAATGTACCAAGATTCTTAAATACTCCATCCCGTTAATTATAACTTTCTTATTACAATATTCGTTGACTGTGGCTAGTGTGTTCAGTGTGGGGAAATTGGGTAGTAATGAATTAGCGGCAATTAGTTTAAGTTCAATGACGGCGAATATCTCCGGGTATGCTATTATTCAGGGAGTCAGTACTTGTTTAGATACGTTATGTGCGCAATCTTTTGGTAAGAAGGATTATAATTCTGTGGGGGTGCATTTTATCAGATGTACGTATTTATTAATGTTGTTGTTTATACCAATGGCGATATTATGGGTTTGGGGAAGTTATCCTATATTAATTCATCTTATTGGTTCGCAAGGAGGTGAAGGAGAAGGGGATGATAATGAATTGATGTGTCGATTGGCAAGTCAATATTTACAAGTGTTGAGTTTAGGAATCCCCGGGTTTATTATATTTGAAAATAGTAAACATTTTTTACAAAGTCAAGGGATATTCCATGCCAGTACGATTGTATTATGTATATGTGCCCCGATGAATGCCATTTTAAATTATTTATTAGTTTGGGATCAAACCATAGGATTGGGGTTTATCGGTGCACCTATTGCTGTTGTGATTACCAATTGGGTCATGTGTTTTTCATTACTTGGTTATATCTTATTGGTAAATGGGTATCAATGTTTGCCGCAAAATATGAATATCTTCACGAACAAGATATTCTTCACCAATTGGACGAAAATGATCAATCTTTCCATCCCTGGTGTTTTAATGATTGAAGCCGAATGGTTTGCCTTTGAGATAATCACGTTTGAAGCAGCGAAATTCGGTACTCAAACATTAGCAGCGCAATCAATTATAAGCACTACTTGTGTGATATTTTATCAAGTTCCATTTGCGTTATCAATTGCCGCGGGGACAAGAATAGCATGGTATATTGGAGCCGCGTCGAAAAAATCCGCTCAGATCACCACCAGGGCAACGATTTATATTTCATTAATATTGGGTTTCACTAATTTCTTATTATTATTTTCATTTAGAGGGATATTAGTCAGATTATATACTAAGGATCAATTAGTCATTGAATTAGCGAAAAAGGTATTGATCATTGGGGCGATTTATCAAATCAATGATTGTTTATCATGTGCGACTGCAGGTGCGTTAAGAGGTCAGGGTAGACAATTAATCGGCGGGATAATGAATTTAATAGGGTATTATGTAATTGCATTACCTTGCGCTTATGTGTTTGCCTTTATATTGAAGTGGGATTTGTTTGGTCTTTGGTTAGGTATGTTGATTGCTTTGATGTTTGTTAGTTTAAGTCAATTGTTCTTTGTGGTGATTAGTGATTGGGATAAAATTATCCTGGATTGTATTGAAGAAGGTATTGTTGAGGATGGAAATTTGAATATTGAAGCTCATTCAATGTTACCAAGTATGAGTAATTCAGTTGTTGTCTAGTACAGATATTCATTATTATTAAATCTATAATCGAAAAATTAAAACAGAGAAGAACTTTTAAAGATATATATATATATAGGTTAATACTAATAATTCACACACATATAACGATGGTGATTAGGAGAAGAAGAAGAAAGGTGAATATTACATTCTATGACCACCTAATTGTAATAAAGACTTAGCGACGCTGAATTTATTAGGAGTGGTGAATTGTTGATTATGCAAAGGTGAAGAACTAAGAATATCTTCTTGTTTTTTCGTTGAAGATTTTTTGTAACCGTCATTATCATTGTCTTCGTCATCATCGTCATCGTCATTAACGTCAATAGTTGCATTTTGATCAATGGTGGTATTATTAATAGTAGTATTTTGGATAATTGTCATATCATTATCTTCATCAATGAAAGTTTCATCATTTTGACAAGATTGAGATGGTTGGGATTGAGGGACAACTAAAGGAGCAGCTTCGTTGAATGATTTTTGATACAGGAATTGTGAAGGTGGTCTCATTGAATTGGCTCTTTTTATAGGAGTTTTCAAAATCTTGTTGATTGATGGTAAACTTGTTTTTTGTTCATGATGTTTAAGATATGATGTGACTGATTTTGTAGTGGAAGTTGTGGTTGTGGTAGTAGTGGTTGCTGTTGTTGCTGAGGATGAGGATGAAGATGGTGGGTTAAGGATTATTGATGGTAAATGACTATTACCAGTAGTAGTAGATTCTTGACTTTGTGGATAATTTATAAATGAAAAATTAGTGCCTTGAGAGTTGTTGTTATTGTTATTGTTATGGTTGTTAATTTTGTTGAGGATATTTTGTGAGTTATTAATTTGAGATGAAGGAGCACTGAAAGAAGCAGTATGATTAACAATATCCAAACCATATTGTTCTTGTTTTTGCACCAATGGTAATTTCTTTTGATTTGAATTGTAGAAAACTGAATTTTTTCTAATTTGAAACAACTTGAGTTTTTGGTTCAGACTTTTAGTGATTTTCTTCTTGTTAGCGATTTTGTTTAATTTTGATGATTTAGCAGGATTAATAATATGATTAAATGAAGATTTATGATTTGGAGTGGCATTTAAATTGACATTTATAGAATGGGAATAATTCATGAATGCTTGTCCTTGACCTTGTCCTTGTCCTAATTGTTGATCAGGAGGAGTTGGTAAAGTAGCTGGAGGTTTGATTATGGAATAGTTATCTGGAGAATCAAATGGACCAATGGTAGAAGCAGTAGCAGAAGGAGAATTTTTAGATGAAGTTGGAGGACTTTCTAAAGTAGAAATGACTGAGTTTAATTTCATAGCAGTTGATTTATACCCTATTGCTGGTGATGGAGAAGCTGATCTTGATGCTGAAGATGATGTTTTATAGTATTTCATGGATTTGAGACGCGTTTCTTTATTTTGTTGAACTTTATAATAAGCCAATTGTAATTTCAATTTCAATTTGGTGGCTGCCAATCCAGCAGCATCGTTTCTAAACGCGTCATTAGTTGATTGAAGCTTTAAACCGTTGGAAGAAGTGGATCTATAATCAGAAAAACTGACGGATTTCAATTGAGTGAATTTTTTGTTTAAAGTAGTTGCAGAATTAGCAATAGCAAAAGATTTAGTTAATAAATCTGATCTTGACAAGGAATGTAAAGAAACACCATGAGATGGTTTGTTGACACAACTGTATAAAGTTGGTCTTTTTCTATCTTTAGTTGGAGTAGAATTTTTTGAGTTAGAATTGGAGTTCAATTGAGAGTTTTTAATTGATGATAATGCAATTCTGTTGCTAATGGCTGACATAATTAGTTTGGGTATACTTGAAGTTGGGTGTAATTAATTTGATATACTTTGGTAAAAAGGGAGAAATAAAAAAATGAGTAATAATTTATGGAATTGCAATTTTTGTTTTTTCTCAAACTTTCTGTTCGTTTGTTAGTGAACTGAATTGGGATTGAATTAAGGGAGGAAGAAAGGAAGGAAGGATAATTGGAAGCAATTGAATAATTAATGACTTGCTTCTTGTTATGTATGGGTATAACAATAAAAAACGAAGGTAAAGGGAGGTGGTTTGTTAAAGAGTTGATAGTTTGAAAGTTTGAAAATTTTTCTTCTTTCTGGTTAGAAAGTAAAGAAGGGAAAGTTGATAGTTTATTTATAAGAGGTTATAAGTTTTTCATAAATAATTTTGGTGTCTGTCCTATTTTTTTGGTGTTTTTTGTTACTGATTACTTAATTGGGTTACAATCAAAACATAAACAAACCCAAAAGAAAAATTATTTCGCAATAAAAAAAAAACAAAAAATGTTGAATAACGTGACTTGCATAATAAATAAATAATAAACACCAAGCTATTAACCACATTCATTGGTTCAATTGATCTACAATATGTTAAAAAGAAAACGTAGAATTCCCCTTCATCTGAAAGGGAGAATTTCCTTAGAGAGAATTTACTTAGAAGAGTTATAAGATCAACAACAAAAGTTTCAATTCAGAACTTTTTCTTTTTCTTTTTCTGTGTATGAACCCTTTGCCTTTTTCTTTGCCTTTTGCCTTTCCCTTTATTAGTTATAAACTAAATAAATAAATAACAAAAAAAAACACCATAAGTCAAATTAAGCAAACATGTAAATAACAAAATTCACACTGAGTCGCGTTTCTTGGGGTTAGTGTTAATGGGTAATCTTTTTGTAGCTATTCTTCATATTGGTATCTAACCGAATATTAGTATCTTCGTCTAATTTAGTAATTCTCCAGTGATGTGATGATGCAGGAATAAAAAAAAAAATTGAACTAAAATAAAGTAAAACAAAACAAACAAACACCAAACACCAAACACCAAATAACATGAAAAAAAAGGACAAGATTGCATCAATAAGATATTTTGGTTTTAAACATAAAAAGAATCTTATTCTCTTTCTTTTTTAGATGTAACTTTGTGTCCCCTTATTTTGGTTTATTTCTTACGTGTTTTCTTGGTCTTTTAGTGTGTTTAACAATTCGGTATTCGGTGGGGCGTAGGGCGAAGTTTGAAAGCAAGAAGTTTATATTTCTTTACAAAGAGATGGGACGTTAAGTCAATGCATTATATTACTTCTCAATTGTTATTATTCTCGTTATATACGTTTAGATTTTGTTTATAATTTGGTATAGTTAAAAAAATATGACACGATTGAAAAATTTATAAACAAAAAAACAAGAAAATATGTAAACATAGGACACAATTACACGACCTTAGTTGCAACAAAAAAATATTTTAAAGACGCGCGCATTACTTCAATGTTATGGTTATTTCATTTTATTATTACTACAACATGAATTATTTTGGGGGAAAGAGGGTTTGTTGGATTGGACCTAGAACATAACCATATTTGTATATCTATACATACCACTTGGTTAGAAAATAAAATAAAATAACTTATTATAACACAGCTAAAGTTTTTATTTCCCCTTGAATGTTAATTATAATAATACAAGAAACACGAAACGCGATAAATACAAAAAACATAAATCTTAGTTGACAGTTGGAAAATAAATTCAAACTAAAACAAAGTACAATCTCTCTTGAAACAAACTCCAACAGGTATTCATTAAATTCTCCATTTATTATTCTTACATCATAATAAACTAACAGCATTTAAGTTATTGTATTTTGTTTGTTTTTTTTCTTGAAGAATGGGAAAATAAAAATTTTGAACCCTTTGTCTTTGCGTGTTTATTATTATTACTTAGTGTCTCTTGTCTTGTTTAGTTTGTTTGTTTTTATTTTGAATTTTTTGTATTGTGTTCTAAGACAAATCCTATAATCCTCCCATTGTCAATCTTTTTGTCTAATTTGATGCACAGCCCATCTTTACGCGACACATCATTAAAATCAAAACACTCAAAGAAAACAATTCTACACATTCATCTCTCTCTCTCTATCATATGATTTCTCTTCATTCCTTCTTTCATTCTCGTTTGATCAATTCTCTAAAAATTTTTTTTTTTCGCGTTTTGGTTTGTTGCGAAAGGAAAAACTTAGACGACGGTTGGTCTTTACAACAGCCAATAACAATTGATGACATGATCTTCTAACGTAGTGAATCCAAGATTGTTAGTATTATTAATGTATGTATGTAGGTCTAGCATCATTCATTGGACTACACACCACACACTCTCTCTCTCTAGGGAAGAGTTATATTTAGTACTTTGTGTCATTATTATCATAAATCTCCCAAAAAAAACAAAACAAGAAAACCCAAATCGACATCCCAATGCCTAAATTGGTAATACCACGCAAATCGTAAATAAACCAAAACATCAACATCAACAACAACCCACCTACATTCATCACAAAGTGGGGGCATCTACATAGAGTGTGTCGAATTATCACAAAATGGAAAATACAAGAACAGAAAAGAAAAACATTCCTTGTTTGCATTCCGACCAAAACAAAAACAAATCAACCACCATCTCAAGAAGGAAGAGTATGGTTCAACTCATCTCAAGACAGTTCAGAATATAATACGTTAAGTTCATGTATTCAATTAAACCAATACAATATTCAATACCCTCTACACTCGCCATCTCTTATTGAACTATCTATAACCTAGTCCATACATTAGCTACTCTCTCCCTCTCTGTTCAATTGTAAAAATAGCAATATTTTTTATTTATTTGTTGTTGTTATTATTTATTATTATTATTTGCGTGTTTGTTTTTGTTTTGTTTTTATTCAAATTTCGTTCTTAAATCTGACTAAAAATACAAACACAAATTACATCCACCTTCTTAAACAAAAAGAACACAACACGCCTCGTAAAACAATAAGGATGGAGAGGGGAACAAATTCATAGAGATAGGCTCTTTATCTTAAATTCGAATTCAATGGTCAATCAGTCACGTGATAGAGTCACGATTTTTTATATTGAGTAGGTCACGTTTCATACACATTTACACGACTTTACTAAAGCATTTCGTTATCGCCATTATTATTTTATCGCAGTGTGTGTGTCTCCTCCATGTTACCAATCCAATCAAGATAAAAAAAAAGAGACAAGATAAATAAATATCAAACCATACTTTTTTTTTTTTTGAAATTACAATTTAAGTAACCATTATAATTCAAGACATTTTACTATTTACCATGACATCGATTAGATCTAAAATATCCAGTTTAAGAGAATATTTAACCCCAATTAATCATGCTTCGAATTTCTCAACTACGGGAGAGATATCACCTGAGGAATTTGTTAAAGCTGGTGATTATTTAGTTTATAAATTCCCAACTTGGCAATGGTCCAAATGTGATAAGAAAGAATTAGAGAAATCTTTCTTACCTAGTGATAAACAATTTTTGATTACTAAACATGTGCCTAGTTATCAACGTGCTGGAAGTTATTTAACTGGTGATGATGTGGATGGAGAGGGAGAGGATGATGAGGAAGAGGAAGAGGAAGAAGAAGATGAAGAAGGATGGGTTAAATCTAAGAAAATCAAACATGCTGGTAATAAACAACCACAAAATACAGAAGAAGTGGAAGAAATAACTGAAATTGATAATGATGACAATGACGAGGATGCTGATGAGGAGGAAGAAAACTTTGATGAAGAGTTTGATATAATTGAAGATTCAACAAGTAATAAATTAAGAAAATATGATTTATATATAACATATTCCACATCATATCGAGTACCCAAATTATATTTAGTTGGATTTAATTCCAATGGAATTCCATTATTGCCTGATCAAATGTTTGAAGATATAAATCTGGATTATAAAGATAAAACAGCAACTATTGAGAAATTGCCTGTGGTTTCAAATACCACTTCTGTTTCTATTCATCCTTGTAAACATTCTTCTGTTATGAAAGTCTTGATGAAACATTCAAAATTGAACAAAAAGAAGGAAGAAAAAAACGATGATTTAACTGAAGGTGTAAAGAATTTATCTGTTGATGATCAAAAGAAGGAGACAGAGGAAGAAGAGGGAATAAGAGTTGATCATTATTTGATTATTTTCTTGAAATTTATAGCTAGTGTTACTCCAGGTATAGAATATGATTATACCATGGATGCATTGTAATATATATATATATATCGGGTATAATACAACACAATTTTCATTTATAAATCCGGTCTCTTTTACGGTGAGCGATTTTTTTTTTATCTTTTTTTTTTGTACGAGAGATTGCTGTCCCCAAATTTCATTTCATTTCATTCCACAGTCCAAGTTTTTTTTTCTTTTCTTGTTGCTTGTTTATATTTTATTTTTTTTTGACATTGACAGCATACGTTATCAACACTTTAATTCTTTTTTGGAAATATCACTGACGATACGTATCAAGTATGCCGTCATCAATCAAGAATAGGAAATCAAAAATAATTGATGCTAATGATAATGATAATGATAATGAATTATCTTCAGGTGATGAACAGCAAGTAGATGGAGGAATTTCTTCATCAATCGACACTCGTGGTTCTATTTTAAGACCAATCTTAAATAACGAACCTCATCATAGTCATCTTCATCACCATCATCATTCCCCTCAAGTAGTAGTCGAAGAAGATGATGACGATGATGAAGAAGAGGGTGGGGAAACTACTAATGGGAGAATTATATTATCTAGAAGATCATCTTTATCTTCAGGACAACAACCATTGAGGATAAAGACAAAGAAGAAGAAGATTTTAGAATCTAGAAGAGTTATGTTTATATTTGGTACACTTATTGGGTTATTATTTGCTTATTCATTCACTACCGATACTCATCCATTTAATGGAGAATTGGAAAAATTTATAAAATTTGATCAATTGAATGGGTTTTTCGATGATTGGAAACATTGGAAAGATATATTACCAAGTCTGATTCAAGTTTATTTACAAGAATCAAGTCAAGGTGAAGATAATGATGGATTACATGGACTGGCGGATTCATTTTCTGTTGGGTTCCGATTACAGTCAACGAAAAATTTCACTGAAGATCATAATGTTGTATTAGTTCCTGGGGTTGTTAGTACGGGATTAGAATCTTGGGGTACGACAACAACTGGTGATTGTCCATCAATTGGACATTTCCGGAAAAGATTATGGGGATCGTTTTATATGTTGAGAACCATGATTTTAGAGAAATCTTGTTGGTTAAAACATATCATGTTGGATGAAGAAACTGGATTAGATCCTCCAAATATTAAAATTCGTGCTGCTCAAGGATTTGATGCGGCAGATTTTTTCATGGCAGGTTATTGGATTTGGAATAAAATATTACAAAATTTGGCCGTGATTGGGTATGGACCAAATAATATGATTAGTGCTAGTTATGATTGGAGATTAGCTTATATTGATTTAGAAAAAAGAGATGGCTATTTTGCTAAATTGAAAGCCCAAATTGAATTAAATAATCAATTAAATAAGAAAAAATCCGTGTTAATTGGTCATTCTATGGGTAGTCAAATTATATTTTATTTCTTAAAATGGGTTGAAGCTAGTGGTAAACCATATTATGGAAATGGTGGGGAGAATTGGGTAAATGATAATATTGAAGCCATTATTGATATTAGTGGATCTACTTTAGGAACTCCTAAAAGCATACCTGTTTTAATCTCTGGGGAAATGAAAGACACTGTACAATTGAATGCCTTGGCAGTTTATGGATTAGAACAATTTCTTAGTAGAAAGGAAAGAGTTGATATGTTGAGAACATTTGGTGGGGTGGCCAGTATGTTACCTAAAGGAGGAGATAAAATATGGGGTAATTTAACTTATGCACCAGATGATCCAGTGACTACCTTTGATAACGATGAAATCACCGAAGGAGCTAAACCTAAAGATCGATCATTTGGTACTTTTATTCAATTTAAATATAAAACCAATGATGCTAAGCCATATAAAGAAATCACCATGGCTGAAGGAATTGATGAATTATTAGATCGAGCACCAGAATGGTATACCAAAAGAGTTAAAGAAAATTATTCTTATGGAATTGCCACTACCAAGGAAGAATTGGAACAAAATAATAATGATCATCTGAAATGGTCTAATCCTTTAGAAGCAGCATTACCAAAAGCACCAGATATGAAAATTTATTGTTTTTACGGGGTGGGCAAACCAACTGAACGTGCATACAAGTATGTTTCCAGTGATGTGAAAACCACCAAATTAGATTATATCATCGATGCCGAAGATTCCAATGGTGTTATATTAGGAGATGGAGATGGAACAGTGTCATTATTGACTCATTCTATGTGTCATGAATGGGCCAAGGGAGATAAATCAAGATATAATCCAAGTAATTCCCAAGTGAAAATCGTGGAGATTAAACATGAACCAGATAGATTTGATTTAAGAGGTGGTGCAAAAACAGCCGAACATGTGGATATTTTAGGAAGTGCTGAATTAAATGAATTAATCTTGACTGTTGCTAGTGGAAATGGTGATTCTATTGAAAATAGATATGTTAGTAACTTGAAAGAAATTGTCGAACAAATGGATTTATAAATGTATACGTATATGTAAAAGTTTATTTCAGAGATTCATAGGGGAGACCATTTTAATGTAGAGATAACCTTATTTTACTATAGTTGGTGGTTCAATTATACTTGTAATTATAATGAACACCAAGATGTACGTATGTGTGTATGTTTGTACGTATGTGTGTATGTGAAAAGTTTGATACCCCAGATTTCTACAAGATACCAAGAAAAATAAAAAGGGGATTACAAAGAATGTAAGAATAGTATCTCTTCTTCACTTACATAGAAAATAAAATCATACTTTCTGGGGTAATCCAGAATAATCAAGAATAACAAGAGGAAAGTAATAATGATGTAATATGACAGAAAAAATATAAAATAGTAACTGACTACGAATGATAATAAAAAAGGGGGTTTAGTCATGTATTATAATAATATGTGTGGGGATGCAAATGGGCTAAGGCGAGGGCTAAGGCGGATTGGAAAATGGGGATTCAAAAAGCAAAAAAAAAAAGAAAGAATCAAACATGACATGTCATGAAATGTAAGTTACACAGATACAACGATAGAAATGGAAGGAGAAGCGCGCAAGACGAAAGGCGAAAGGTGAAAGACTTAAGGCGAAACGCGAGAGGCGGCGAGAGGCGGGATTGATTTACAGTTGGAGAGAATAAGATCGAAATATAATAATTTCCAGGGCGGATAAAGGAGGTGGAGAATGGGGGAGAAGAAGAGGAAGAAGAGAAAGGGGAAGGAAGGGGAAGGAGAGGGGATTGGGAGAGATTTGGAGATAGGGGAGATAGGGGAGATTGGAGATGTGGAGGTGAAGTCAGACATTATCATTATGTAAGAGACATTTTAACCGATATGTGTGGTATATGTGGTACGTGTATTGTACGTGTGGTTTGTGTGTGGTATGTGTGTAAAGATCGACGTGTTTTAGATATTATAATAAATGTAACGAATGAAAGAGAGATAAGGAGAAGAAGAAGAAGAAGTTGGACCGGGCTTGATTCTGTAAGTTTATTTAAAACGGTGAATGATAATAATAGTCAAAACAAAAAAAGAAAGAAAAGTAATGAAATTTATTATTATTATTATAAGTAGGAGATTATTATAATAGCAATTGTAGGAAATACATGAATGCAACAAAAAAGTCGTTACTTGATATGAAGAAAAAGTCTATATGACAATAGAGAAAGAGGAAGGTAGAAACAAGGTTTAAATTAGATAAGAAGTATATGTAGGCTTTATCGTAATCATTATTTCAGTTTATGTAAGATACAAGAAACAACAAAGCAATTGTTATGGTAGAAGAAGGAGAAGGAGAAGTAGAACTACGTGACATACACGGAAATGCAAGATGATACCATACATAGAAAGAATGGAAAAATGACCGGAGAGGGTAAAAGTAAAGAAAAATCTAAAAAAAGAAATGATCAACAGGTGGGGGGCATGGAAATATTGATTTAC
This sequence comes from Candida tetrigidarum, assembly GCA_030557055.1. Taxonomy (NCBI): domain Eukaryota; kingdom Fungi; phylum Ascomycota; class Pichiomycetes; order Serinales; family Debaryomycetaceae; genus Candida; species Candida tetrigidarum. Next base: position 16,725 of record JAKTVF010000114.1, read on the forward strand.
GTTATAACAAGAATGAAAAAATGAAAAATTGAAAAATTGAAAATCAAAATCTAAACAATTCATTTCTAGCCGTCTCTTTTCTTTGTCCGGAGTTTAGTGTTCCAATAGACGAGTGTTTCCATCCGGCAAAATTTATTAATTTGTTCAATTGCTTAGTCACTGTCAAGAACTTCAAACGCCACGTCAGTTCTTAGTCGGCAGAATATGATTGACAAGTTGTGAACCAAACAATAAAATAATATTATAATACTTAGGTAATATCCCATACATTACTATATATACATTATTATAACACAAAGTAAAGTAAACTATATTAAATTGCCCTAAATTTATTTCTTCTATTTTTGCTCTTTTAGATTTTTAATTCAAAGAATTACCCCTCATCCCCCCTCAAATTTAATTGGTTATGAACCACTGAACCACTCAACCACTCAACCACTGAACAACATATTATTTTATTATTATGTGTTATGTGTGTGTTTTATCCCGCCCCATTGTTCCTCTTCTACTTCTTCTACACAATAATAAAAAAGTAAAGATCCTTAGTTATTTGAAGAGGTGGAGAAGAAGGGAGTTGTTCATATTACTAGTATTGTTGTAATGGGGGGTAGAAGTTCCTTAAAAGCCAAATTCTTCAAGTACAAAATACAAAATACAAAATACAAAAAAAATGAATGATTGTCAATTAATAAATATTTCTCTCATTTGATGTTGAATGGGATTTTCTTAGATGGATAGGGGGGGGGATCACAAATACATAGATTTGAACCCTTATATTATTAACAAGAAGTCAAGAAGACAAGAATCTTAGAAATATGTATGATGATACTAGGTTACATTCACTCAGGTGACGATCCGCATTACTTCCCCTGTGTGTGTGTATCTCCAGAGAAAGTTGTGTTCCTTGTTTTAATTTATTTTGTATTAATTTATTTTATTTTATTTTATTTTGTTACTTTTGGTGCAATTCCCAATTGAGTAATTTTTTGGATTTTGAGTTAATATGGTTTTTGCGTAAAGCTTAGCTTGTAAGAGAAGTTACACAACAACACAAGAACAACAGAACAACACACAGGATCTCTGTTTTGTGATACAGTAAAAAGGCAATCATCTTACATATTCTTATGTATACATAAGAAGGAAGAAATATATACAGGTAAGCAAGCAAAAAGTAAGCAAGCGAAGTAAGTAGAGGGGAAATTCACAAAATATTCCTTCTTAGAAATTTCGGACTTTTTTTTTAGAATACAATAACAACTATAAACTAGATTCCACAAGAGGTACACTTTGGTATATAACCAATTCAAATTTTTTTAGTTTTAACCAAGGCGAAGAAACCTAAAAACATTTTATATTTTCTTACTCCTTTTCTTTCTATTTTCTTAGTTCTTATTTCTTCTTCCTTTTCTTGTGATAATAGCTTTTTAGATCCTTCATTGTATATATATACATATACACATATACACAAATTCATCCACTAACACAAGACATACACACACACACACAGTATAACATTATACACTTTCAGCAAACTTTATTCAACAATTCACCAACAATTCACCAACAAATTACATTCAACACATCCAACAACACAAAGATTAACACATTTATTTTATTTTTTTGAAGTTTTAAATGGTAAATCAATATTTAATAAAAGTGTCTGTTCCCATTTTTTCAAACAATTATTGTATTACCCTTTTCTTTCATATCTATACCATTGACTACTAAAATACTCAATTGTCACTATTTATTATTATTAGAATTATTATTAGAATTATTATTTGAATTATTATTATTTAAATTAAATAAAAAAAAAATTTGAACAAATATTTTTAATCTATCCCTACCCCACATACCACCCGAAACACCTTATTACTTTCAAATTATTTTACAATTAATACGACTTATCAATTACGACATTCTATCTTGATCCTGCTTCAACTTTCAACTTTCAACTTTCTACTTTCCCCTTGAATTTGTCGTTCATATTTTTTTATTCAAATTTTTTTTTTTTTTCATCTTGTATTTATATTACCTTCCCATTCTTGCTTTCTTCCTTTTAGTGTCCCTTTTTATTTTTATTTTATTTTTTCTTCTTTCAGTTTGTTGATTATCAAATATATTTAACATTGGCACTACCAACTGATTCACACACACACACCAACACATTAACCAACAACACACATCAACATGGGTAATATTAACATCAATAATAATAACAACAATTCTGAAGAGTATAATCTTAACAACCATCAACAACATCCTCATATACCACTTCATCAAAACTCAATACTTCCAAATACTCAACAACAAATCCCTTCTCAACAACACCCTCAATTCCAACACCCTCAAGCTCCACCCCTGTCTTTCCCTCTGCTCCTACCTCACCATACCCCCAACAACTATAGCTACAACCACAACCACAACCACAATGGTATCAACAGTAGCAATAGCCACAACAGTACCAACAGCAGCAACAGCAACACTCCACTACCTATCCTAAAATCCTCACTTCCTGATCCTTTACTTTCTACTTCTAATGCACAATCTGTCTCCATGAATAGAAGAAAATCTTCCAATACAACCAATTCTCCAACAAATGCTTCTATTGACTCAACCAATACCAATAACGAGTCCTTATCGTCTGTTTCTAAAACGTGTCAGTTTTGTAATAAACAATTTGCGCATAAAGGGTCCTTAGGTAGACATCTTGATTTCAAAAAAGGTGATCCTTGGCATCCTATAGATCAAGTTAATTTAATCAGAATTAATGCATCTAGAAGAAGAAGCAGTGATTTTAGTTTTCATTCAATTGATGAAAACAACAACAATAACAACAACAGTAGCAACAACACTAATAACAGCAATAACTTATCTTCTACTTCATCTACTCCTATTCTTTCAAATGCTTCACTTAGTAAAGTATCTTCGAATGTTTCACTTAATAGAATACCTTCAAATACTTCACTTCATGGTATTGGGACTCCCACATCAGCAACCACTCCAACCCCTACTTCAGCAGGTACTAATTCAACTACGGGTTCCACATCCAATATTTCCGCCACAGCTAAAAAGAGAAGAGTATCGAAAAAATCCATGGCTATTTCTCAAATGTCAAGTGATTCAGCTAGTGGACAAAAGGAAAAGAGTAAATTAAGAAGAAAATTAAGAGATCGGAGAATTAAAGCTAAGATATTAACTAATGAATGGTTTCAAGATTTATTTGCCAATCAAAAATTACCTGAATTTGTACCACCCAACAGTAATGACCAACAACCAGGATCATCAACATCCTCACTGACACCAGCACCTGAATTGTTTGTACAGTTAGTGGCTTCGTATTTACCAGTTAATGAATGGCCAGTCAATTCACCACCTGACGGAACTTACCTTAATTTAATTATTAATCGGATGAAAGTTCGGCAGAAATCGAATTTAATAAGTTTATTAAATACAAGTTTTAAGAGTTTTGAAGTTTTGAATCCTGATATGAAATTCAAATTATGGAATCAGGAATCTTTAAAAATTTTAAAGGCTACAATTGGTAATTTTTCAATTTGTGATTTATATGAAATTAAATCGGTTATTGCTAAACGAGAACAAGCCAATTTTGAAGAAATTTGTCGCAATGATAAATTATCTGCTTTTGTTGAAGTTGAAAATAATCAAAACATTGAAGGTGGAGGTGAAGGTGAAGAAGATTTAGAAGAAGGTGATGAAGAAGAAGAAAATGATGACAATAGTCATTCTCCAGTTAATCATAACAATAATCATAACCAACAACAACACCAACAACAACACCCACAACAACACCCACAACAACAGGTACCTCAACAAGTACCACAACAAATATCTTCACACCACAATCCTTATATTACTCAAATTCCTGAGGTTCAACACCCAAATTTCGAAGATTTTAGTTCATCATTTGATAAATTTTATTAGAGATTTTTTTTTTAAATATTCCTTATTTACAACCAGAGAGTTTATATATGTATGACAATATGATATGTATGACAAACAATTAATTATAATGACCTACACTTCTACGCAGCTTATGTCACTCTTCTTTTTATAGTTCTTAATTATTTTTCCCTTAGTTCAATATACACAGTTTTTAAACCTTGGGTTCAAACTTTCTTAGGGGCCGCGTTTCAACAAAAATGTCGCACACTCTTCTGCAACACCAAATGTCGTACATACGACACGCTGATTCGTCTGTCTCTCTTCTAGAAAAAAAAACCATTCGTCTGTCTCTCTCTCTCTCTCTCTCTCTCTCTCTGCATTTGTCTTTGTTGTCGCCTCATAAAATCAATATCACATTGATGGAGATTGACCAGATTTTTTAGATGACTACACCTGAGAGTATACGAATAGTTGTTGTTGGAGATGATGAAGTTGGTAAATCGTCCTTGATTTCTTCATTAGTCAAAGAAACAACTGTCATAGATCGTCAATTACACAATAATAATATCTTACCACCAATCACAATATCTCGAGATGATTATTTTGAAAGTATTCAGGATTACTCTTCGATTAACGATGTCCCTATAAATAATAGTAATAGTAACCACCATCACCACCACCACAAGAACAAGAACAATTCTAGAAGAAAGAAGATTATTGATTTTCATCAGGATCCAGCTAATGAAAACCTCCTGAAATATATTCCCAATATCACCACTATAATAGATACTTCTAATTCCGATAAGAATCATCTTCAACAAGAATTAAAACGAGCTGATGTTATCTGGTTAGTTTATTGTGATCATTATACATATGAAAGAATTTCCTTACATTGGATGCCATTATTTCGAAGTCTAGGAGTCAATTTACCCATTATTTTATGTGGAAATAAATCAGATCTAATGATTCCTGGTAATAATAATAATAATAACAATAATAGTAACAACAATACTAATACTACTATTAATATTAATGGTAAAAAGGCAAAGAAATTCATTAAATCACAAAATTCAGAAGAATTTATTCCTTTAATTAATGAATTCAAAGAAATTGAAGCAGGGATTCGATGCAGTGCTAAAAACAATCATAATGTGGTGGAATGTTTTTATTTATGTCAAAGAACAGTAACCCATCCGATTTCCCCAATATTTGATTCCAAAGAACGAGAATTAAAACCAGGAGCAATCCATGCTTTAAAAAGGATTTTCTTCTTGAGTGATAATGATCAAGATGGATATTTAAATTTTGACGAATTTTCAAAACTACATAAAAAAGTCTTTGAAAAAGATGCTAAATTGGAAGAATTCCATGAAATTATAACTAAAGTCGATGAAGAAATCTTGCCTGAATACACCAATACTCAACACAACACTTCTATCCCCTTGGTGATTTCTGAAGATGGGTTTATTAAATTGAATAAAATTTATGCGGAATTAGGTAGACATGAAACTATATGGTGTATTTTACGAGCTTTCAATTATACTAATTCCTTATCATTAAATGATAAATTCTTGAGTCCCAAGATTGATATTAATCCTAATGCAAGTGTGGAATTATCACCCACGGGGTATAAATTTTTTGTTGATTTATTTATTAAATTCGATAAAGATAATGATGGGGGTTTAAATGAATTGGAATTACAGAATTTATTCAAACCAACTCCAGGTATACCTAAATTATGGGTTGATACTCAATTCCCGCAATCTATCGTGTGTAATGAAGAAGGGTTTGTTACATTACAAGGATGGTTAGCACAATGGAATCTAACGACTTTCTTGGATTATAAAACTACATTGGAATATCTTGCATATTTAGGATTTGATATGATGGATTTATCCAACTCAAATTCAAACTCATCAATAGCTTCTACATCATCTACATCATCATTGTCGTCATCGACATCAACTTCCACATCAACCATTAAAGCCATCAAAGTAACTAAACCAAGAAAAACTCGTCAAAAACAAGGGAAACTCATTAGAAATTCTATTGTTGATCGGAATATTTTCAATTGTTTTATAGTGGGTGCACCCAAATCTGGTAAAACTTCATTATTAGAAACTTTTTTACATAATTCATATAGTGAGTTTTATTCACCAACAATTCAACCAAGATTAGTGGTTAAAGATATTGAATTACGAGGGGGTAAACAATGTTATTTGATATTAGAAGAATTAGGAGAATTAGAACCAGCGATACTTGAAAATAAATCTCGATTAGATCAATGTGATATCATTTGTTATGTGTATGATTCTTCAGACCCGGAAAGTTTCCAATATCTAGTTGATTTACGTAAAAAACATGGTCTGAAATTAGATGAAATCCCCAGTGTTTTTGTTGCGCTTAAAGCTGATTTAGATAAACAACAACAACGATCAGATGTACAACCGGAGAACTACACTAGAGATTTATTTTTGAATTCTCCGTTACATGTTTCTTTAAATTGGAATAGTTCATTACATGAATTATTCATTCAATTGGTTGATGCCGCAAAAAATCCTGCTAGTAGTACACCTGGATTGAAAGTAGAATCTTCAAATGTCGAAGAAGAAGATATGAAACATTTGATTATGGCGGGTACTACTATTGGTGTTATGGTTCTTGTATCTGTTTGGGTTTTAAGTAGTCTACGAAAGAGATAATATAAATACAAACATGTACTCGTGTATATGGCGTGGATGTGCGGCGTGATGTAAAATCTCCTAAATTGGACTCACTTCTCTTTCATTCCATCGCATCTTTTTTTCTTCAGAAGAGCAAAAAAAAAAAAAAAAAATTATTGAAAAATTAATAAACCTTTCTTAATATACCCATTACTATCATTATACATATACAGAGAAAGAAACATGTCATCAGGAGAGAAAGAATATAAACCAGTTACGGTTGAAAAACCTATTCCAAACACATACGATCTTGGAAACTTGGCCACATTTGATCCAAATCCATTAGATAACACCAAATTAACTTCAGAATCAGATAAAGAAGAACATCTTACATCAGTAACCAGAGATAATGTGCAATTATTAATAAATCAAATCTTATCCTTACCTGTTAAAACCACCACTGATACACATGGGTCATCGAGTACAGGACAAACATCAACCATGACATTAATCCAATTACCAGACCCAACCACCATACTTCCACGTGAAAAACCAATCCCAGCAGCCAAGAAACCATTAACCAAATGGGAACAATTTGCTGCTAGAAAAGGAATCAAACCTAAGGAAAAATCAGGCAAATTGGTGTTTGACGAAGCATCAGGTGAATGGGTTCCTAAATGGGGGTATAAGGGGAAAAACAAACAGATGGATGATCAATGGTTGGTTGAAGTTGATGATAAAGTGAAAAATACTGAACAAGAATTAATCGATCCTAGAAGCTTAAGAAGAGCCGAAAGAAAGAAGTTGGTTAAGAAGAATGAATTACAACATAAACGAAATTTAAGAAATCAAATGAAATAAGTGAGTATGTTGTGTAGTGTTTGTGGTTGTGTATGTTAAAATGTATATTAGAGATTTACCATCTAATGTGTTTGTCATATGTCATGCATAGTTGACGTTGTTGACTGTTGATTATTGTAGGGAATGGGATTGTATATTTTATAGGGATTGACGATACGATCAACAATGAATAGAGAACAATAAACAATCAACAATAAAAGACAAAAGAGATGTGTAAGCTTGTTGTTACCTATACCTGGATGAATAATTCGTTGTCTATCACTGGTTAGATAATTTTCTGTGTGTAGAAGGGTCAAGGCGGCTGACAATGAAAGGTTAGACATGTTGGAAATTGAAGGGGTGAGGGAGGGAGAGAGTGAGGGAGTGAGAGGGAGAGAGGGCGTGGGGAGATACGAAATTTTGGTCGACCTGAAATTTATATTATTTTAAGTTAAAGAAACAAAACGGAGGTAAAAAGTAAAATAAGACAAAACCGAAAAACCAAAAACCAAAAACCAAAAACCAGAAACAAAAAAAAAAAAAACAACAATCAAAACTGAAACTAAAAAATTAAAAAATTAAAAAATTAAAAAATTCAATAAAAAAAATTCAATTATCCACAAAAACCACCCCCAACCATCCTTCTACCCAAAGACATTTACAACCATGAGTACTGATTTTGATCCTAACAAATATCGTCCTACTATAGATGTATGTTTTTATTTTATACGTCAATTGAAAATCCTGTCAAATCTTTAATTGTTACTAACATGTGCTTTTTTTTTTCTTTTCCATTTTCATTTAGGCGATATTGGATGTAGCTAATTTAGAGGAAATAACAGTTAAAAGAATTAGAAATGCATTACAAGAGTTATTCGGAGTTGATTTATCTCAAGTTAAAGTATGTATCGTTCACCCATCATATCCCGTTTCTTGATTGAAATATCATTATAGGGTGGTTTTTTTTTGTTCCACATTCAATTTCTCATTTGACTTTTGACTAACTAAATATCCAATTTCTTTTTAAAAAAGAAACAAGTTAATGAATTGATTCTTAATAGATACCAGGATCTAGCTGCTAGAAGAGAAAAACAAGAAAAGCTAACTAAAGAAGAAATGGAAAGACAAGATGCATTGTTGGCTGCAAAACTATCAAGAGAAGAAACCGTGAGATTAAATAAAAGAAGTAGTCGAAATAGTGCATCTTCTTCAACTGCATCACCATCAACTATAAGGAATAAAGCCAGTCCAACGAAAAGGAAAAGAAAACCTTTAACCGAAGCCCAAATTGCGAATAATCCATTCAATAGAGAATTGTATTTATCGCCAGACTTAGCAGCTGTTATTGGGGTTGAAAAAATGTCAAGACCTAAAGTGGTGAAATTATTATGGGCTTATATTAAAGATAATAATTTACAAAATCCAAATGATAAAAGACAAATTGAATGTGATACAAAATTACATCAATTGTTTAAAAAGAAAAGTGTTGGTTCTTTTGAAATGAATAAATTGTTGAGTAAGCATCTTTTCAAACCTGAGGATTGGGATGAAACTCCTTCTAATTCTCAACGTTCAACAGCTGCATACCTGGATAGTAGTCAAATGAGTCAACCACCACAAGAATCTCAACTGCAAGAATCACAGGTTAATAATAATGATAATCATAAGCATAACAATCATAATAACGGTGATTACGTTGAGAATGACACAGGTACCAGTTCAGAAGAAGAATAGACACTCACCTTTTCTGTCCCCCTCTCCACCTCCCCAGGAGAAAAAGATTTAACGTTTATTTTGTACTATACTTTTAATACTTTACACGATATATATATATTTGTATTTATACTTTTACTAAAAATGTAGCATGTGACACATGACACATGACTTGATCTAGTTATTTCCTAAAATGGATTTGTGTAGGACACTAAAACTCGCACATTTTTTTTTTCTTTTTTTAAAACAAAATAATAAAAATCAGACATGTTTTAAAATCTTTATCCGATTTCATGTGTCTCCACCACACCACATAAATCTCAACCACCACTATATAACATACCATGAAATCACGATCTCCTCGTCCGTTAACCCTGCCACTGCCGTCAAGTCGACGGAGAGTAGTTAGTATGGCATCTACGTCAACCATACCACTCGCGCACCATTCTCAAACTATGGTTGATAAGTCGGAATTATACAAATATGTTTTGAAAATCGTCTTGTTAGAATATAGCAATGAAGCAAGATTTCGTACCCCGATTTTAGATGCGCTCAGATCTTCACCACGTAAAGTAGCCAGCACTAATGGGAACAGTTCTAGCAATAGATCAAGTATGTTACTATTTGAACAAAAACTTCCTAGCTATGCATTTAAAAGCTTGAAAACTCAACTAAATTCAATTATGAGAAATGAAAAAATCGTCGATGAAAAATTCAGAAGATCTTTACTTAGAATGTATGGAGAATTATTAGATGCCAATCAAGAGAATGAGTTACGAAAGATTGATTTTTTGATTTCGAAATTTACTTCCTTTGCAAGTCAGGAATTAAGGAAAGTTGGAGAATTTGCCAATGATGATTTATTGAATAAGAATGTATTTAAACAAACAAGATCTTTTATAGATATGTTGGTGGAGTTGATTACTAGTAGGAAAGATTATGATTCAGGGTTAGTATCCCAACTAAAGCAAAGAAAGGATTCATTTCGTGATAAACCATCATCAACATCATCAACATCATCAACATCAGCAACATCATCTTCCAATCATTTACAACCAGAACAAAACCAAAATGTTAAATACCCGACAAAATCGTACCGAGTCAGTGATATGAATAAATCATCAGTTGAATTTCTTAAGAAAGTGTTTGGTGTTGATGATACTCAATTACAACAAGATGTATTTAAGTACAAGGATGTATCCTTGGCAAAACCCGTTCATAACGATGCTAAACAATTAGACAACGCTTCTATTCAAGTAGATTCTAATTTCTCATCCCAAACAGCCTATAATCAATGGAAGGAAAGACAACAGAATATGACAAATCAAGTTATCAATAGATACAAAATACCAGCAGATCTAACATTATTACCATTACCTGCATTACCGTCAAATGAAGATTATTTCATAATACCGAAAAATGGTGAAACCAGGAGTTTTTACATGTCACTTGTTAAAATGGTGATTGCCTTGAAAAATCAGTTGGATTTCTCTGATCCTTCTAAACCCATGTTTGAGAAATTTGAATCAGATATGTTGAATATAATTGCAAGAGTATGGCATATAGATTATCCTACTCGAGTAGTCGCTATCTATTCTGCAGCTCAAGATGTTAATGGATTAGTAGATTTCCCCATCGAGTCTGACGTAGCATCTTCCAAAAAAGGCAGCACCAACAATACCACCCCAATAAACATTCCTGCAAGTGAGAAACTTTTCCATTTGTCTAAAAGTATTATTGAAGATGATGGCGGTGGATTAGATTGGGATGACAAATTACAAACTTGGTCACTTGAAGACCGACAAGAATGGATTGATTGTTTAAGTGAAACCTACAATCAGATATTCCTTGGACTAAAAGAGAATGTACAATTATTGTTTAATGAAACGGTGAAACCCAAATTTGGTCCTTATTTACAATTCCTTGGAGAATATGTGGAGTCAGACTCGTTATTCCCAGCAATAATAGACACAGATTTACCCAAGAAATGGGAAAAGAGATTAACTAAAACATTAATGAAAGTGGCAGGTGCCAGATACGGTGAATATTTAAGCACTTTACCCAGAGATGATACAATTAATGTGATTGACATGATAAACGTATGTGATGCTTTAGTAGGGGATATTAAGAAATTACAGAAGAAATACAAGAATCCATTGCTAGGGTTTTTAAATGTTTCCAAAACTGTGGCTACAACCACCACGGGAATGTTTGCTAGTGATGCCGAAGAGACCATTAAATATATTCAAGCTATTACAAATAATAGAGGAGAAAGAATACCTTATGCTGATGCATTAGAAATATATCAACTATTAAGTGAGATTAGAGATATCTATAATCAAGTCACACCCTCCGGTTCGAAATTTAAATTTGATTTGGAGAAATTTTTCTTCCCCTATTTACAATCTTGGGTTGATGAGAGTGATGAAAAAATCCATGCTATCATCATTGAAGCACTTAAAAAAGATAACTATGAACCTATTGATTTGGATGATGACCTAAAAAGAAACAGTCATGTTATTTTGGATATATTCTCCATCATCAAACAATATTTAAATGCATTGAAAAAACAAAATTGGGCCAATGAATATCAACTTGTCAGTGTCTATACAGTTTTATTGAAGAGTATCTCCAACGGGGCGATTTTCTATTCCGATGAAGTAGCTACCAAGATTGTTAAAGAATTAGAACCGAAAGTGGATGAAAACAAGGAGAAAGAAGAATCCCTAGAAGCAAATTCCAAGAAAAATTGGTTAGATGAAGTTAAGAATGTAGTTTCCAATATTCAAAATTTTAAAAGACCAGAACCTGAAGTGGTGTATAATTTTGAACCCGAAACTTGTATTGCCTTGAATAATTTATCGTCAATGATGCAGAATTTAACCAAATTGGAAGATTGGTTAGACCCAGAATCGATTTCTGATTCATTAGCTACATATAATCCTAATTCCAGAACACAATACCTAAGTCATGTTTTTTCATTACGGATAATCAAAGGAGAAAACCTTCGAGCTTCAAAAGATGCTATGAGTGGTAAGATCAACCCATATGTTGCTGTTTTAGATTTGGATAAGAAGAAATTAATTGGTAGAACAAGAATGATTGAACGTAACCCTGATCCATATTGGGATGAAGAGTTTGAAATTACCATTCCACCAAACACATCATTAAATACATCTGTTGTTGTATGGGATGATAGATTCGGACAACATCAATTATGTGGTAAAGCACTATTGGAACTTAACCCTAGAAAATTCAAACACAATGGGATCCCTGAAGAAATCACCCTTGATCTTGATTTACAAGGCAAAATTATCATTGAAGTTGCCGTAGAAAGTGAAACATTAGATGCCATGTTTGTCATGGGACGAGCATATAGATCCTTGAAACGAGCACAAGAAAGATCAATTAAATTAATTGTTGAGAAATTCAACGGGTTTATTTCCAATTGTTTTTCCAAAACCAATCTTAAATCAGTTTGTTCTAAAGGTTCCAATCCATCAAGAGAAGAATTTGAAGCATCCATTGTCAATTTATGTGATTATTTAAATATGAACCTTAGTATTTTGAAGGAATATTTAATGGATGAAAATTTCATGAAAGTTATGGTTGAAACTTGGAAAAATGTAATTGCTGCAGCTGATGAACTAATGTTGCCCAAATTATCCAAAGCCAAAATCAAAACCAATGAAGCCTCGTCATCATCATTATCAACATCTTCCACGTCATTATCTGCAGTCAACAATATCGCGGCAAATTCAACATCTTGGCAATCAATGACATCCAAATTTTCCAACGTTTCATTATCAACAATGGGTATGTTGGGTATTGATTCATTCTATGGTCCATTATCAATAATTGAAATTGAAACTATCCTACAATGGTTGAATTTCTTGTGTTTATTTTTCCATAATGAAGGTAATGGTCCACCAATGGAAGATTTGAAAACCGATCAATATCAATCCTTACTACTAGTCCCAGCATTATATGATCAATCAGACGAGTATTTAATTGAAGAAGTGAATAATTTATCGTCCGCCTATGTTCAAATGTTGAATAATCGAAATAATATTGAATTCCTTGATTCTTCTTCTAATAACCCCACCCCGCCATCCACAGCATCATCTTCGTCAGATAAGAGTGGTGGATCAAGAAGGAGGGATTTGAATCGAGCAGGTAGTTTATTAAGAAACAAAACCATAAACGCAAATGCCACGGCAAAATTAAGAAAACAAGCAGCTAAAGAAGTTCAAGAATCTAGATCTGATCCAATTTCAAGTAAAACTTTAAAAGAAGATATTATTTTAAGGATTTTAATATCTAGAGGCAGAAAAGATTTTGTATGTCAACGATTAAATCAAAGAGCTAAAATTGCTTATAGTATGGCTACTGAAAGAATGGTTCGTGCTGTTGCTGAGAAAAGGTTCTCTTAGAAGAAATATACAGTATGTAAAATCAATATATCAATATATTAATAAACTATAAGTACATATAAAATAATAAAAAACTAAAAATAATAACAACAATAATAATAATATATATAAAAAAAAATATTTAAACTTTACCTTGAAATCATATGTTTTCTGGTTCTTTCACTTCTTCTTTCACTTCTTCTGCTTGAGGTTGTTTCTCCTGTTCCACTGGTGATGGTTCTTCTGGTTTAGTACCTTGTTCTGCTACAGGTTGTTCTACTGCTTCAGCTATGGTGGTTGTGGCAGTGGCGGTTGTGGTTGTGTCGTCAACTGCTTTCTCATTATCTTCCTTTACAACGGTGATTTCTTCTTTTTTATCTTCTGGTTGTACTTCATTGGCATCTTTCATTTCAACATCACCATCTTTTGGCTGTTCTTCAGTCAGTGGTTGTTGTTGTTGTTGAACGTCCTCTTCAATTGCTGGTTTCTCTTCTGATTGTAGTTCTTGTTCAGACTGTTGCTCTGGTTGTGGTTGTGGTTGTTGTTGTGATTCACCTACTTGAGGGATTTCCACTTCTGCAACAACTTCGACTTCTGCGTTTTCTGGTTGTGATTCTTTATTATTCAAATTCTCTTCATATTGTTTGAATTCATCAGCACCTTTTTCAAGCAATACGGCTATTCCTTCTTCTGATACTGGAGCTTCGCCGCCTTCTTCTTCAGATATGCTTGTTTTCCAGCCAAAGTCATCACCATCAACTAATTTCTTAAGGGAATCCAACTTTTCATCTCTCTTGAAATTATCATCTTGTTCTTGATAAACTGAAGTAGAAATAAATTCATCGTGTGATCCACTTTCAAAGAATAATCTGTATGAATTTTCACAAACAGAAACTTTAAGACCAGATGCAGTACGTCCTTCAACGGAATCTTCATCCACGTTCTCAATAAACGTTCTTGAAAATGGCATGTTCAATTTCGATGCAGGAACTCCTTCAGTTGGATGTGACATGACATAACTAGTGACATAGTAATTGTACTGTTCTTCAGCATTTTCATGATCACTAATTGTTAAATCGTCAAGACTTATGAACTGAATATTCACCTTATGATTGCTTTCATTATATGAAATCTTGAACATATTTTCATCGGCTGACATCAAAGATCTCACCAGAATACGGTACAATATTTGTTCTTTAGCACTAGAAACAGGTTTCAATCTATCATTTTCAAACAACACCATCATCTCAGAAGTCTTGGTGTCGGTTATCATAGTGTGCATATGTTTGACCATAGCCTGTACTACTTTATCAACGGTGTATATCTTGTAAGCTTTGTTTCTGTAACCTTGACGTAAAGTCTCTTCAAACCATTGATGTTCAATATCACCTTCAATCAATTTGGATGATAAATCCAACACTTGCTTGTAGCAATCTTTATTACCCACAATTTCAATACCCATATCTTCCAATTGATGAGAAACTAAATTCAAATCTTTGGCAAATTTCGGAAGTTTACGGTTTTTAATATCCTCACCAACTTTATCATTCATCAATTTGATTTCTTCCAATCTCTCATATAATGTTCTCCAATGACGGAAAAACACATAGATAGTGGTGTTACAAAACAAGTTGTACTTGTCACGTCTCTTTTGGGTGTTTTCATCATCGAATAAGAATTTGGTATTGGCGGTTTTGATCCATAATTCACTTGATTTCTCGAGCTCTTCAGTTGCCTCTTGGATAGTTGATTCGGCTGATTGCGGGCCAGGAGACCCAGGACGATCTTCCTTTTTGGATTTGGATTGTTTCTTCAAGACATCCTTAAGCAAATCAGTGTCTCTTGATCTTTTCTTTGAAGAGTCAGACACATCACCTCCAGTCAGTTCAGAATCTCCTTGCTCTTCCTCAATAGTACCGGCAAGACTACCGTTGCCTTCAGGTTGATTAACCCCACCTCTTGCCGTTAAAGCAGCTTCAACAGTTTCTTTGGGTATACTGAAAAACAAAGAAATGAAAAATTGGAAGAATTGCAACAATCTTTCTCTATCGTGAGCAGAATAAGTTGATGATTTGGTTATGAAAACATCACCCAATTTCAAAATGTCAAACAAAATATCCTCATCACCAAAACTATAATTCAATTGTTCTTGAGGTTTTGGAGTCAATGGATGTAATCGTTTGTTTTGTTGTTCAACTTTAACTGTGCTGATTTCACTAATCAATTGTTTAACAGTTAACAATTTTTTATCGGCTTGCTTGAAGGTTAAACCAACATGATCCAAGGACTTGTAAAAGACTTTCTGTTCCATTTCTCTCCACACTTTGTTCCATTCTCTTTGAGCACGTTTCCACTCTTCATCCTTTTGCTTCAATCTCTTCAAAACAATTGGAACAGCAATCGCTGGGTTTTCATGCAAAGCATCAATAACTTCAAATCCACGGTCTTTATCATATATTTTCCTGATAACCTTTTTGTAGATAGTCACTGAATTATGTCCCAACCCTGGAGGCAACTTGAAATTAGCCTTTTGTTCCGGTGTCATATTGGCGATTCTATTGGCTATAGTCTCCAAAATTTGAATAGTACGTAAATTGGATTCCATATAGTAATCAAATTCCAATCTTTCTTCCTCAATCTTGAACAAGATTTCTTCGTATTGATTCTTTCTATGAGCAATGAATCCAGAGTCTTCAGATGCCCAAGTTGGATGACCGACCCATTCATCATTCAACACTTCCCAACACATTTCATCTCTACCAGAACATGGCATGTAGGTTTCAGCCTTAGGTAACTGTCTGTAAGATGGACCATACGCTTTACACAACGAAAGCTCTAAATGATGTTTTTTGAAAGTGATATTTTCAATATTCTGTGGTTTTTCTTCGTATCCAACAAACATCTTAAACCAGTTATATAATTCGACATGAGGTTCACCAAAGAAACCTTCAACACGTTCGACTAAGGTATCTTTATCAATGATATCCTGAGTAAACAAGTTTAACAACTTCAAAAAGTCACTATAACTTTGCTTGTTACCAATGGCTTTCTTGACCTTATCAAAGAACCCGATTTCTTCTGAAAATGAGGTGTTCTTAACTGCACCTGATGGTGGTACTGGCTCAGGAATACCTGGAACCAAAGTGGGGTTAACTGGTGGTGCAATAGATTGCACTTTATTCTGACCCTTACCACCTTTTTGACCTGCAGCAACAACTCCAGATCTAACATTAGAGTACTGAGCTTCTTGGTTGTAATTGTCTGGGAACGGTTCAGAAACTGACTTTTTCTTCTGAGGATATTGATCATTCGATGGAGTTGCATACACAGTCTCTGGACTTCCACCAGCTTGATAAATCGCTTGTTGTTGAGCATGTTGTTGCTGTGCTTGTTGTTGAGCTTGACTTTGAGCATGAGCTTGAGCATGGGCTTGGTCTTGCTGTTGTTGAGGTGACATTTGCTGTTGGTTATAGGCTTGAGCTGCACCTGTGCCACCTTGTTGGAAATTTCCAACTGGAGGTAATTGGGTTCCATTGTTCACATAGTACGCCTCTTGAGCTTGAGCTTGTTGTTGGTAATTTTGATTACTAGTATCCGGCAAGAACTGTTTGAAATCATCCAACAAATCTGGAGAATTGGCAAACAACACAGTGACTTGTTCATAAACCTCAGCAATTGGTTTTTGTTCTCTTTGGTATGTTTGCAAAATTTCAAGGAATTGTTTGTATGTGTCTGGTTGGTTAGCAAATCTAGTTTTAATCTTGTTGACATACGAAATCGCATTGTTAAAGTCAACTTGTGCTCCATCATTTTGTTGTTGGCCAGCTCCTTGATCTTGGTATTGTTGTGGTGCTTGCTGAGGTTGCTGCTGCTGCGGTTGAACCTGTTGCTGTTGGGAAACTTCCTCATTACCCCATCTCTGGTTATAAGTAGCATTTGAAAGATTTGGTCTAGTTGTTGTACCAGTTGGAGTAGTAACACGAATTGGGTTTGGATCAGATGGGTCCAATGAACATTCAATCTTATACCCAGGTGGTAAGAAAGTATTAAACCCTTGAATCAAATTTGGATGTCCTCTAAAAAGAGTAGACACGCGGTCAATAACTCCTGGTGTGTCAATACTATAAGTAATAAGAAATTTATGTTAGTAAAAAGAAACAACAAAAAAAAAATGTTCCTGCATTTAAACTCGAATTTCATTTTTTCTTCTCTTTCCATTGATAGCCTTTTTTTTTTTTGCTTTATTGGTGTCGCCGGAACAATGGATAGTTGTCGGAGAGAGAGAGGGGGGATATTTGCCGTTTCCTCCTGTACAGGTGGAAAATGGAACAAAAAAAAATATACCACCATTGTTACATTGAACGGCATGCGGTTAAGCAAACACAAGCCAAAAAACAAAAAAAAAAAAAAGAATAGCCCAAAAGGAAAGAAGAAAAAATTAAAACCTTCTGATTATAAGATTCACACATACCTTTGAGATTTGAAATCCTTCATAATATCGAGGAAGTTATTATAAACTTCTGCTTGGTTGGAAAATTGTACTTTGACCTGATCTAAATAAGACAATGCATCTTTGACATTCAATGGTCTGTAGACATTACTTGTAGGTGTTCTATTTGGTATACCTCCCAAACTTGGCGATGTTTGTTGTAGTGGCTGTGGTTGTGGTTGTGGTTGAGGTTGTTGCTGGGGTGGCTGAGGTGGCTGTGACGGAGGTGGTTGTTGCTGCTGCTGTTGCTGTTGAGGTTGAGGCTGAGGTTGAGGTTGAGGAGGTTGCTGCTGTTGTTGTGGAACAGCTGTAGAATACTGGGATGGATCAGGACTCCCATGACCCAAAGAACTCGGAGGTGGGAGATGTGTACTAGTTGTGCTTTGGGTAGGAGGATTGATTCCCACGTTTGAAGGTCTTCTCAATTCTGGTGCCTGTCTTGAATGGTCTGCCTGAGTCTAGTTTCCAATTAATGTTAGTATTTCCCTTTCGATTCTCTTTCTTGAACTATATTTCATAATGAATGATACATACTTGTCCTAATTGTACTTGGTCACTGGCGGGGTTGATTGATGGGATGGTGAACCCATGATGATGCCCACTTCCATTGCCCAAACTTGGCAAGCTCGGTAACGGGTAAAACGCTTGACCACCTAGATGATTGTTAGTAATTCTCGACTTGTCTTCACATCTTGATAATCTTAGAAATGATTCACATACCTTGTTCTAATGTTGCCGGTGGCGGTAATACTGGTGGGTGTTGACGGCTATTAAAAAAAGAAGAAAAAAAAAATTGTTAGTTGATGGGCACTTTATTGGCGGGAGTTGATTGACAATCCAACACACACATACGCGTGTCTGACTGTAACGAAGAAGATACATACTTGAATTGTTGTCCTAGAGGACGTTGTTGATTATTCCAAGGTTCTTGTTGATTGGACATTGGAGGTCTGATGAGTTTTAATGGATTCTAATCAGTTTTTTTTAGGTTGTTCACAAATAAAAAAAATATAAAAATAATATAATACAAATTGGGGGAAAAGGGAGTGATAGAAACAAGATACTTGAGATATCTTTTTTCCTTGATTTAGCTATATTGATATTGTGATAATAACAGACTATAGTTTTTTTTGGGAGTTGGTTGGTTGTTGATGTATTTCGAAAGAAAGAAAACGGGGGAGAAAATTTTGGGAAATGGAAATGGAGACAATCAAAAATTCGTTCTTTTCTTTGTTGGTTTGTTTTGTAGTCAAATGTTTTTTTTTTTCGAAGAAAGTGAGAAAGTGAGAAAGTGAGAGAGTGAGAAAAATACAATCCGAGAACTTATCATCAGTGTCCTGCATATTAACCACCAGCTATGTTTTTTTTTTTTTTTTTTTAACTCTGGGTTGTCTCGCCGTCGTCATTTTTTTTCACTAACAAGACAATCAACAAGACAAACCCCATCACACAACCAACAAAACACATATACACATACATACACAAACACACACACACGATGAATGCTCCAGATAGATTCGAATTATTTATATTACCAGATGGTGTCGATAAGTACGTATTACCAACATTAACCAAACACATTTGATTTGTAGGAGAACATCATGATTAACATTGACATTTGATTTTAGAATAAAAATAACACCAGATACAAAAGTGCCCAATGCAGCTATAGTGAAAATCGAAAGAGAAGACCATACATTAGCTAATCTATTAAGAGCACAATTATTAAAAGATGATAGAGTTATATTTGCCGCTTATAAAGTTGAACATCCATTATTTGCAAATTTCGTATTGAGACT
>JAKTVF010000115.1:0-36509 GCA_030557055.1 Candida tetrigidarum
AATTTGATTACTCCGTCCGATGATTTCAAAGCAATTCTATGAACTCTACCTTCAACACCAGGAGATTTAAATTTAAATGTAAATTGAATATCATCAATCGCAGCTGATGATGCATATTTTAATGAAGATGCTTTAAATGGCAAGGATTCAACATGTGATACGGAATCGGATGGTTTAATATCAACATTAAATGAATGAAATTCAGATGGAGTTATATCTGGTGCAACATTACTTTTAGAACTTGTTCCTCCTCCACCACCAGTGGTATTACCGGTCTCCATTAATGAATCAGAATGAGCTGATTCAGTATCACCATCAGTATGAATATCCAAAGAAGTCCAAAACTTATTCCAAGCTGGTCCTTCATTAGTTGGAGTTGAACTTGTAGCAACACCAGTTTCAGATGTATTATTTTCCATAGTATTTTCCAATTGTTTAAGTTGATTCAATGTAACATAAGTCAATTTTAATACATCAACAATTCCAATAATTTCTTCTTCATCTCCAACAACTGGTAAATTCAAATAATGCCCATCAAACATTTTTCTTAAAGCTTCCGGAACGGGTAAATTGACATGAGCAACATCAGGTTGTGGAGTCATTACTCTTACAATTGAACATTTTTTCGGATCTAAACCAGCAGCAATAACTCGCAACACCACATCTTTAGAAGTGAAAATACCGGCAACTTCATCATTGGTATCTTTAACTAATACAGCCGTGGTTCTATTTTCCTTCATTAAAATAGTTGCTTCATAAACCGATGCTTTAACATTGGTATAAATAGGTTCAGTATGAATATCCAAAACATTCTCTAAAGTTGGACCATTCATTTTATTTTTCAAAGTTTCAAAATATTGGAATATATGTTGTGGTTGTTCATTTACACCCATTTCATTATGAACTGAATCCAAAGCTTCATATAATTTCTTACTTGAACTATGCATTCTTTCTAATTTAGACATTTGTTCAGCATAACATTTGGTTATATCCAATACCCCCACAATATGATTTTCATCATCTAAAACAGGAAGATGTCTAAAACCCTTTTCCACCATTAATGTTAACGCTTCACCCGCGGCATTATTTGAATTAGCACAAATTGGATCTTTAGTCATGATTTGATCTATAGTGACTTGATTAGCATTCAATCCTGATCCCACGATTCTAAATGCTAAATCTTTAGCCGTGAAAATACCTAATAATTGACCTATTTCATCAACTACCAAAACACAATTTTCTCGTTTAGCAGTCATTAATTGAGATACTTCATATACCGTGGAAGTAGTTTTACAAATAATTGGATCACTTGGTTTTAACGATAATACTGTTCCAGGAGTTGCTTTTCTTCTTCTAGTTGTAGTAGACCCATTTTTCTTTTTTTTATTTAAATCATGTTCAATTCTTTTCCTAATTGCATCGTCTCTTTTAGATTGTCTCTTTCTTGAATCTAGGTTACCCGAAGACGAAGTTTGTGAAGATGACATGGTTGATGGATTCTGATCTTCTATAATTGATGAAATTGATTTCACCCGAAGTAACAGTTTAAGTCGTGTTAAAGTACCTTTCTTATTAGAAGGTTTGGCTAAATGAACTGGTTGTGTGGTTGTAGACATTATGTGTTCTTTTTTTTTTTTTCGTATTCGTTTTCTGATCTGTAAAATAATCAAAACAAAACAAACAAAACAATAAAAAAGTCGTGTCCGATGCTCGGAGAATAAATAATATTTTTTTTTAACTTGTTATAGTTACACCTGGATACGGTTTAATGAAGAAGAAGTTGAATTGACAAATCAACAAACCAGGAAAGGGGGGATTCTAATTAGATTATATACACCCATATATCTTGTAGGAAAGCCAAATATTATCAATCTTTAATAATGAAAATAAAATGGTGTCATAAATTAACCTAGATGATAATAAAAATGTACCTAGACCAAAAATAAGCAAACAGGAAAATAATATTAGTACTAAATAATAATAATAATAATAAACGGTTCCGAGTTATGTGAACATATAGAGTTGTTATTTAGTGATAAGATAGCAGATTACTCTGCTTAGGGCAAACACAACAAGGAACTAAAATAACACGTGATTGTAGAGGTATATTACAACAAACTAACGATATCATCTCCATAGTTCAGTTAATATTAAAATATGTCAAATCCTAGGGGGTTTGAACCATTTATTATTATTAGTATGTATTTATTTATTTATTTTTTTTCCTTGTAGCGTCAATTGAAAATGAAACGGAGCAAGAGAACGACCAAAAAAAAAAAAATACGGTAATTAAATTCTATATTTTTCACAACTCTTCTACAACCCTTTGTTGTTGCTATTACTAATGACACAATTTGAAAATACTCCTAAACTAAAAGAAATTATCAATTCTTCATCGTTGAATAATAATGAGAAAACAAAATTATTATCAGAACCATACCTAAGTCATAAACAACTCGTCAAGTTTTATCAAACGTGTCATCCGACACCTTCCTTATTGGAATTAATCCAACTATCCAAACTATACATCCCTCCCATAGTTACCTACAAACAACCTAAAACCAAAGAATTTCTAAAATCAATGGAAATATTAAGACTTGAAGCTAAAGAACAAGAATATCGTAAATTAATCAACCCCACACCACAATTCTCAACATTATATGAAGAAAAATTAGAAGAACATGATTTAACTCCACAACAAGCTGCAAAAGAAGTGAAAAATCAATTAACTACAATTGTCAATATCATAATCAGTGTGGTTAGTGTAGCTTATGCTATTTGGTATTGGACTGAAACATCTTGGGGTTTAGCATTAAGTTATCGTGTGTTGTTAAGTGTATTCTTTGGGATTTTGGTATTGGTTGCTGAAGTTGTCGTATACATGGGATACCTTAATAAGATTGAAGAGGCCAGAACCAGAGAAAGAAAGAAGAAAGAAGTTAAAAAAGTCATCAAAACATATAATCTAAAACATGATTGATAAGATCGTGAGTCAAAATTGCATCTTTTTTTTTTACAACCAAATAGAAAAAATAATTTAAACTTGGTTGTCTATTTTCCCCCTCCCTTTCTCTCTCTTTTCTTGCAGTCAAGTTTATTAGCATCCAATAATCATGGCATTAGGAACTCCAAGAACGTATTCTCTTAATGCTTTATTGGCGCTCATTTTTAAATTCCCGTTGTTTGCCTATATCATTGGATTCATGGAAGATTTCGCCATTTCCATCATGAAAACCGGTCCTATTCCAAAACATGTTGCCATGATCATGGATGGTAATAGAACTTATGCAAAGAATCATAGATTACCTTTGAAAGAAGGTCATTTCGCAGGTGCTAATGCTCTAGTAAAAGTATGTTTGGTCCTAAGATTTTCATCTAAACCAATCATTTATGGTACTAACTTTCTGATTAGGTACTTGAAGTTTGTTATAAAGTAGGGATTGAACATGTCACTATCTATGCATTTTCATTAGAAAACTTCAATAGAACTAGAGAAGAAGTGGATACGTTGTTTGGGTTATTACGTGACAAATTGAAAATGATGTCTGAATATGAAGATTCATATGCTAGGTACAATAAAGTTCGTATCAGAATCATTGGTAATAGATCGTACATTCCACTGGATATTTTAAAAGATTTAGAATCAATTGAAGAAATAACCAAGGATAGATCTTCTAAGAAAACATTAAATGTATGTTTCCCATATACTGCTCGAGACGAAATTACCTATGCTGTGAAGAAGATTGCTGAAAAGAGACTTAATGGTGAGATTACCAATCGTGATGAAATCACTACTAAAACCATCGAGGAGAATTTTTATTTCGAAAATGATGTACCACCATTGGATATTTTAATCAGAACTAGTGGTCATAGTAGATTAAGTGATTTTTTACTTTGGCAATGTAATACAGATTGTACTATTGAATTCCCAGATGTTTTGTGGCCAGATTTCGGATTTATCAGCATGGTTTCTATCTTATTCAAATGGAGTTATTATAGAACTATCCAATTGGAAGAAGAAGCAATTAGAGGTAAAGAACCTCATATACAAGATGCCATACCTCCTGTTTTATTAAGAGAATTGCCCCATCCACCACCTGCTACTTCTGTGGTTGTTCATAATTGATATCTGGTTCCTGTTGCTACATAAAAAAAATTGCTCCCTCTCTCTCTCTATTTGGATTGTGCATTATTTAATAGATGAATAATAATAATAATATATATTTACATGTCTTGACTATTAGAATATTTACGCAGATGCTTGTTTAGCTTCGGCATTTCTCATTTGTTGTACCAATTTTTGGAATTCCTTTTGTTTCTCCCAACCGGATTTTTCTTGATTCAAGTAAACATTTCCAGCCGTGAAATCTTCTGGTCTCAAAACAATAGCATCGGGATGTTTTTCATTCTTCCATCTAGCACTAACAACATTTTCAATTTCATCATATAAACTTTCCAAATCATGACATTTAGAAATAGTATAATCATTGATATCAATGCTCAAACCCGATTGTAAAGCTTTAACAACTTCAAATCTAAATGATAAATCCTTCAAATCTATATCTTTATATTGTTCTCTAGTTATACTTTTACCAAGTACTTTTGTTAAACTATTATTAATTTTTTCTTGTAATACTTGTTTATCAGAATAATAAGATTCATAATCTTTAGGCAGTAATCCTCTAAAATTCTTCCAATTCTTGATTCTATAACCTGGCATTTCTTTCTCACGATCGAATTTAACATATTTATCGGAATTTTTATATGTTAAATGAGTTACTTTCATGGATTCTTCACTAATTAATTCATCTTGTTTTTCAATTATTTCTTCTCTTTTCTTGATGGATTCATAACTCAGTTTCTTTTTACCAAAAATATCAGCAAACCATGATAATGTTCTTGTAGAACTTGCCAACGTTCTACTACTTTGTATGTGGGATCTAATCATCATTATCGTTAATTGAGTTCGTGGCCAAGGATATGAAAAATCCATATTAACCAAAAACAAAAAAAATTTTTTTTTTTCTTCTCTTTATTGTGAGAAACGATATTTTGAAAAATTGTATGGTAAAATCCACACGACTAACAAAGTAAGTCACGTGACTAATATTACAAAGTAAATCACTTTTACCAAGAACTATAGGTGAATATGAATACCATCCCAACGATGTTCATCTACAGGTCAATGCATATAGGAATCAAACCTTGAGTGGCATTAACGAATGTTTGAAACTTTTCAGGGGTCCAATTTTTTCTTCTCCCGATAGCCAGGGTTGAACGATCGAAAAATAGAAAACGAAAAATCTCGGTGAGTCAATCACTAACCTCTGATTAATAATCACAAACTACGGAGAACTCATAATGACAGCTGCTACTGCTACAGCTACTACGACAACTGCCATCGTTGGGGCATTATCATGTCAGAAGAATTCATTTTTGAAAACTTTCAACACGAAAGTTGTCTCAAGTTATGAATTTATTCCACCATTAACCTCGAAAGATAAACAGAATAAGAAATCCAAAGAAACCAAACCAAAAGAATTTGGAATTGAATTACAAGATACGATTTTATTTCCTGAAGGTGGTGGACAACCATTTGATAAAGGTACTATGACGATCTTACCTGAAAATAAAATCATTGAAGTGAAATCAGTATTAAGAGATAAATTAAAAGCTGTTCATTTAGTTGATGAAATGATTGAACCAGGTACTGAAGTTACATTAAATGTTGATTGGACAAGAAGATCCGATATCATGCAACAACATACTGGACAACATTTATTATCTGCTGTGTTTGATACTTTTGGATTAGAAACTTTGAGTTGGTCCATGGGTGAAGAAATCAATTATATTGAATTACCAGAAAAGATCAATGATGAATTATTAAAAGAAGTTCAACAGAGGGTGAATCAATTGATATTTGAAGCAATTCCTATAACTGTAGTAACTCCAGATCAACATGGTCATGAAGTTGATGTTACTCATTTACCCGATGATTATGATTTAAGTAAAGGGATAATTAGAATTGTTAAAATTGGAGAATTAGATGCTAATCCATGTTGTGGTACCCATTTAACTTCAACGGCACAAATCCAATCGATTGTTTTATTACATCAAGCTCCAATTAGAGGTGGTCATTCAAGATTATTTTTCACTTGTGGTTCAAGAGTGGCTAATTTATTAAGTAAAGAACATGATCTTTTAAGAAATGTGGCTACTAATCAATTATCATGTTCAATTGAAGCCGTTGGTGAAAAAGTCGAGTTGTTGAGTTTGAATTCAAGAAAAACTAATTCAACTTTAAATTCATTATTGAAAGAATTGGCTGAATTGGAAGCAAATAAAATCTTTGATAGTTTTAAACAAGGTGAAAAAATCGCTTATGTTTATCGTGCTGATCTTCCGGAATTTTTAACTGCCGTTAATAAAGAATTGTTAAATTTGATTAATGCTGATTCTTCAACCACTTCAATTGATTTAAAGGATACTCAAACACTTGTTTTATTCAATGGAGCCCCTCCAAATGGTGGTACCATAAAAATCATTGGTCCTGAAGCTACATCTATTCAAACTGAATTGAAAGAAAAATTATCCAACTTAAAAGGTGGTGGAAAAGGTTCTTCTTTCCAGGGTAAAATCACCAAGTTTGAAAAAGGTGAAGTCGAATCAGTTTTAAAATATTTAGATTCAATATGTACATGAATTAGACTATAATATAGATATATATAGATATATATTCGTTTAACGTTTGACCCAGGTTGGAGATTTTCTGGCCTTAAGTTTACCTGGTTTCTTTCTTTCGACAGTTCTGGCATCACTCTTCATTAATCCAGCTTTAGATAATCTTGGTTTCAACAAAGGATTGAAAACAATCAATGCTTTTGAAATAGCATACATTACAGCTTCACTTTGTCCAGTATAACCACCACCTGAAACTTGAGCAAATACATTATATTTACCTTCTTGATCAATAACTTGGAAAGGATATGATATATTTTTTCTAGCATAAATATTGGTAAAATATTCCACAACGGATTTCCCATTGACTAAAACTTCACCTTCTCCTTTAACTAAATAAACTTTAGCTTCACACAGTTTTCTCTTAGCTTTACCTTTAGCTCTACCAAAACTATCCAAAGTTTTCTCTTTAGTAACTTGAGTGATTTTATTCAATGAATTACTGGAATATTCTTTCAACACTTCACTAACTTCAATAGGCATCAATTGTGAATCAATACTTCTTAATCTATTCAAAAGTCCCAACAATTCACGATAATGCACATTCTTGACTCTAGTTCCAGATTGAGTTCTATTACAATAATCTTCAAATCCAATGAATTTCTGGCCCTGGATTTCTTCATCGGTCATTGTTTTAGTAGGTAATCTTTGATATTTTTTCAAAACAGCTTTCAATTTATTAACATTATCTTCATGAATTGGATTACCGCCATAGAATGTGTTTAATGTAGGCACAGTTCTAATTCTATTGATTTCTTCTAGGTTTAAGTTTTCTGTGACTTGAGTAGGTGGTTGATATTGAGGTTTTCTTTGTTGTCTGGAGTTTTGACGGAAACTTCTATTCAATTCGTTGAATTGTAATGCTGATTGGTGGAACGGTCTTTGAGGTATATGGAGCCCTCTAAAGCTTCCAAGAAGTCTCGAAGTCATCTGATGATTGGAAAGAGCTTAACCAAAAGGATGTAAATAGTCAAACAACTTGATCGAACTGTAATAAAAAAAAAACAGTGAAAAAAAAAAATTTTCGTTTCTCAACTTTGGAGGAAAATTGTATGATTGCGCACGACCATTTTCACGTGATGAAATATCATATAACTATGGTTTATTAGATACCCACTCCTCAAATTATTTTAAAATATATATATTAATACAATGGTAGCTATTATCAAGAAAAAAAAAATTTAATAACTTTACCTAATTAAGCAAACTTGCGATACTAATTTTATGAGTTGGTTGTTCACCCTGAGCAACACCAGCAACTGGCGGAACAACCGTTGATGGAGGAACTGCAACTGCAGGGGTAGGTGGAGGAGTCTTGGTGGCTTGTGGTACAACCTTTTTCGTCTTTTTAGCTTTATGTTTAGTCTTTTTCTTCTTTTGCAACAACATCTTGTAATTAGTTGAGTGTTTTGTGACGTAATAATGACGAACGCAATCCGAGACAGTTCTTAATCCCACATGCTTGGCAATAAGATCAAACTTCTTACCATACATCGAATAAGCTTCACAGAACAACTCATGTTCAAATTCCGTAAAAGTACTGTTCCAATCAGAATGAAGTCGTCTGGACCACTGCTCTTTATCTGTGACTATATTATTATCATCATAGAACATGGTTTTGTCATCAAGACACAAATCAGGAATCTTAGCAGCAACCCGTGCGGCTTTATTAACTGGGTCTTCCAAACTTAACAAAATGACATTCAATTCGTCATCACTCACTCTGTATCGACGAGTACTACGGGCACCAGCTTCAACACCAACTCCATTACCATCGCCCACACCACCACCGCCACGACTACCAGTGCCACGACCGCCTCCACGACTTTCACCACCGTTGGCACCCGCAATTCCAGTAACGACACCATTATAGATTTCTCTCTTGATATCATCACTACCAGGTGGTCTAACAACATTGATCTGTTGTGTCATCTTTAATTTTTGCTGTTCGTAAACCTTCATTCTCGAGTTATATTCATCAAACAACATTCTCTTCCTTAAGTAAATCGAATAATTCTTATTCTTCAATTTGGAAACTAATGACTTCTTGATCTTATGGTAATTTTGCAAGTTGTAGGAATATATAGGAAACTGATTAAGTTTGGTGATGGGTTTAGCTAATGCATATTTCAAACATACACTCTCCTTTTCGGCATGGAATTTCGCTTTCAATTGGGCAAGTTCTGTTTCTATTTTATTCAATGGGTAGTCGTACAGATCGATGGTTTCAACTTCTTGGGTGACAACTGGAGTTTCAATTACTTGAGTAGGTTGTGGTTGTGGTTGTGCTGGCACTGGTGCTGGTACTTGTACTGGTAGTTGAACTTGTACTTGTTGGGGAACTTCCACAGGACCTTCTGGTTCAACTGTTTTGACTTCAACTTTAATAGGTTCTTCAATTTTTATTGATTCTATTGGTTTCAGTTCCAACTTGACTTCTAAAACTGGACTGATCTCTTCTTTTGATTCATCATGTATAACAGTCGCATCCAAATCAACCAGTTTGTTTGCCTCTTGTTGTTCTTGTTGTTGGGTTTGTTCTTCTGCTTGTTGCTGTGGTTTTTTACCTACTTGGTCTTGGTCTTGTTCTTCTTCATCATCATCTTCTCCATCTTCGTCCTCGTCTTCTTCCTCCTCATCCTCTTCTTCTTCGCCATTTTTTGATGTTGGTGACTCTGTTTCTTCATGTTGTTTCTTTTCAGCAGGAATTAATGTACTTCTATGGCCATACTTGTACTTGTAATCTCTAGGTTTGCTGTAACTAGAACTTCTCAGTAGTGATCCTCCATATGAATTTCTCCCATAATATGAATCGTGTCCAGTACTATTAGTCAAAGAGGAAGACCCTAATGGAACACTATTACTTCCGGAACTATAGGCTGCTGCTTGTCCACGCATTCTATCTTTGGCTGAATATCTTGATGGCCCAAAACCTCTATTAGATTTCCATTTGCTGGTATTGATACCTCCATCGTGAGATGTATATGAGTCATAACGTTCTTTCAGTCTATAATCACCGCCACTGGCATTACCCTGTCGATATTGTGGATATGTAGTTGATGAAGAAGTTGTGGATGAATTAGATGATGATGATAGTCGTGATTCTCCAGCACTTGACTTTCTCCATGTGTCATTACGACCACTACCTGAATAATAGTCGTGGTAGTTTCCATAGTTACTGTTATAATGAGAAGATGATGATGTATAGGAACCGTTTCTTGATATTGAAGGGGGTATTGAATTTGGGTCTTTCAGGTGAGTTAAAGAGGATGACCCACTTCCGTTGCTTTTGAAATCTCGTCGTGATAATCCTTGTAGAGATGTGGAAGATTGATTGTTTGAACTAGACGAATAAAAATTTTTCCTTCGTGATTTTCCATAATCTAGGTACTCATTATATCGTGATGATGGTCCACCTCCATTCCGAGGATTAGATGATGACATAATACTATTGTGATAATGATGAGGGGAGTTATGATTGTTGTTGTGTGATTAATGGGAATGGCAACAGAAGGGAAAAGGGGATAATTAAATATTTGTAATGTTGTTAAAATGGTTCGACTTGTACTTTTTTCTGTTTTCTGTCAAAAAAATAAATTGTGTAATATAAGAAGGAATGAATTAGAAGTTGACAAATAATGTTACAAGTGAAAACTATCTAGCATATAAGACTTCTCTATTCTAATTTATTCAAATAAAAAAACGATGATTATGGATGAAATGGTTAATGTAATTAACAAGTATAGATTATTAGAAAGAAGAAAAAAAAAAAAAAAAATTAAAAAATTAAATTTAATTAAACAAGGGAGAATAAAACTGTTTTAATGTTTTACAGAAAAAAAAACTAACACTATTGAAGTTTTCCCCCCAAACAATAAAGAGAAAATTTTTTTTTCTCTCTTTCTCTCTTTCTCTCTTTCTCTCTCTGTTTGTTGTTTCCACAAAATAAAAAACTAGTAATCTTTTTCTTCTGATGTTATTTAATTATTATTCCCACTTTAGACTCCAATTATTTATTCATTTAGATAGACTTAATTACTCAGTGTCATGTGATACTTCTCCAGTATAATCCTAAACTAATACAGTTCTGTTCTGGTTCTGTTGCAAATTTGCCTCCAGTTTATGTATGTTGGGAAGGTCACGTTTTTTTCTCACTCTATTTGATTTTCAATGTACCGCTGATTATGGATGAAGATCAACGTTTCACTTAAACCTGACTCTGTATAATGGATTGGTTGTTTGTAACACATGGCTGATGAACAGGTATACATAGAAACGTAAAGTAGAACTTATCATCTAACAAGAATCTTTAAAGTGTAGTTGCAGAATATAGTAGTAATTAAAAATTGGTCGTGTACGAATTACTAAAACTACGTCGCGGTCTACAACAATGACACAAAAACAAACTGTTCAAGAAAATGTGAAAAAAAAAAAACAAACTAAAATCAAAACAAATCAAAACAAATACAAAAACAAAAATAAAATCAAAACAAATCTCTATAATCTGTTCTTTTATATCTCATTTAATTATTGTTTTTATATCATCTACAACACAACATCCATGGTTTTAGGATTTAATAACTTATTGGGGTCTCCTCAAGGTACTGGAAAGAAACCATCTGGGTTAGAATTTACTCCCATTGGTAAAAGAAATGGAGATGAATCATCATTCCAAGTAATCCATAGTTATCCACAAGATTATTCCCCTTTATCAACCAATCGAAGAACATTATTTCAGCCATTAGCAGAATCAAACAATGTTGCCCATTACTCCCATGAATCAGGTCTATTCGATGAAACCATTGAAGATTTCGAAAAAGCTTATCCTGCGCGTCATCCTATGCCAACTAAGAAACAAGCTAGATCTCCACTAGCAAGACGCGATCTTATCACTGATAATAATGATGCTGGAATTGCAGCTAAACAACTGGAAGAAACCATTAAAGAGTTGAGACTGGAGAATTATGGTTGGAAAATCAAGTATAAGGAACTTCGTCGTTCTTTGGAAAATATGCCACAACTAGAAAGTGATGTAAGAAGAGTTAACATTGAACTCACTGAACAAGTCAGTGCTTTGAAGCAACAAATCCAACAATTGAAACAAGCCAACCAAGATTATATAAATCACAAAGAAAATCCCGATACTGCTGGTATTATCGAAGAAAAGAATTATGCAATTCAACAATTAAATGATGAGATTTATACCTTGAAAAAGAGATTATCATCCCAAAAAAATGTTCAAGAATCTCAAAATGAATATGAAGAAATGGTGCAAGACCTTCAAATTGAACGTGAAGAGTTGCGAGGTAGAATACAAGAATTAGAGGATTACATGAATCATGCCGAAAATGAATTTGATGAACAAGAAAAAATGGTGAAAGAATTACAAGATACCATTACTCATTTACAAATTGACCATAAGGAGGGGGAACAATCCAAAGGTGCGGTTGAACAAATACACCAATTAGACGCACGGTTGTTGGAACTGGAGGAAAAGAATCGAATGTTGGAACAGAAGAATGCTGCTCTTGAATTGAAAATGTCTCAGGAGACAAGAGGATTAGAAGCAGATATAATAGGCAAAACTGAATTAATTGGTCGTCTACAACGTGAATTAGATGACATACAAGCTAATGGTAACCAAGAAGAAGAGAATCTCCGAACCGAATTGAGACAACTTCGTGGGGAGTTACAAGAAAAACTGGATCATATTCGATCTCTAGAGATTGAAGAAAAATACAACAGGGAAAACTACGATTATCAAATTAGTGAATTGAACAAGAAATGTAAGCAATTGAAGTCTGACCTTGAAGTTGCCCAATCAAAACTCAATTCCAATAAGGGTCAGCACGAAGAGTTGGTGGCTTTGCTTAGTGAAAATGAACAATTAAAGAGTGATTATGAGATTCAATCCAAGAAAATTGGTAGTTTAAATGCCGATTTAACTGAACGTCTTGCTCAAATTGAAATCTACGAAAAGGAGTTTGAAAAAGTACATGCTGAGTTGAAGGAAGCTACTAGAGATTTAGAATCTAGGGGGAAAGAACTTCTGTCTACTAAAAATTCCAATGAATTATTATCAAATGAAAGAGAACATCTCAAAAGGAGAATTCATGATTATAATGATTTGAAGATTGATTATGAAAGATACCAAGATGAGAAATCTCATGAGATCTCGCAATTGAAACTCAAAATAAGACACCAGGAGGATGAATTGAGTATAATGCATGATAATATTGAAAAATTGCAGAGTTCTATGGTTAATAAAAGTGAACTCCATCAAGATAATGTTCAACTTGTTACTAAACTAGAGTCTTCATGGAAAGAAATCGAAGACTTGCAAACCAAACTTCATGACATGAAACTCAGTAGTGCCAGCAAGGAGAAAGAATTTGGTTATGAGTTGGAATCTAATATTAGAAAATTGGAAAATCAAATTCTTGATTTGAAAGAAGAGAATTCGAAATTGAAACAAAAAGTTCAGGATACTGGATATTCTAGAGAATTATTTGATGATAATGTTGAGTTGGCTGATAAAGTTAAACAAGCTGAATTATTAAGAATAAGTGCCGAGAAAAAGATTTCCAAATTGGAGAATGAAGTTGCTGAATTGCTTGTTGAATTGGATTCACAACAAAAATATTCGTCAGATGATGTATACGTCAATGAATTGAAGAGAGAGATAGTGAAACTCCGAGGTGATCTCAAAGTCAGTGATGATTATATCCAAGAATTGGAATCTCAAGCAAAGACCCACAAGATAGATCACAGTACAGTGGAAAGATTACAACATGAGCTTCAATCATCAAATACTCTATTAAATTCACAAGAAGCCAAGATCAAGTATTTGGAAACAGAATTAGAAAAAGGGGCATCCAAGTCATCAGAACCATCGGTTATTCAAGAATATGTGGAATTCCAATTGAAAACGTGTCGTGAAGAATTGGAAAAAGCAACCAATGAACTACAAATCACCGAAGAAAAGTATTCCAAACAACTTCTGACATTAAGAGAGGAGAAACAAATTGTTGAAACCGATCTTATAAAGTCGAATTCTAAGAATACCCAATTAACCATGAATTTGGAAACCACCAAGGAAGAATTACAACAAATGACTAAAAACTGTAAAAGACTAGCCAAGAAAGTATACGAACATATTCAAGTTAGGAAAAAGTTAGATTCTCCAGAATGGATTCAATTTCTTGAAAATGAAAGTATTTATTTCAAGACCAAATTCATGGAAGAATTCACCAGGAAATGTGATTACAAATTCTTATACAATTATACATTACAATCCATCAAAAATTCAACTAAACTTTTAAGTATCAATGAAAGTAATACTAATTTGGTAAAATTAGGTATTTATCCAGAATATGTGAATCGTGCAGAGGAGAAACGTCCAAAATTGACATTTGCTGGTTTGGCCAAATTTGTTTTGGCAAGTGTTAGAATTAGAAGAAGAACACAAAACCATCTTGCAACATTAAGAGATATTCGAAGAGTAAGAAGTGAAATAGATGTAGCTAGAATAAACTTTTCATAGACTAATATTTATATATATGTGTATGTGTATTATCGCATGATTCTTCCTATAGGGGTTTGAAACTTATCAACAGATACTTGTCTAACTCTACCAGGTCGAGGAGTTTGGAATTGCAGTGGTTGTTGTGACTGTGATTGTGATTGTGCCTGTGATTGCGATTGTAGTTGTGATGGTTGATTATTAATGGAGTTTGATCTTAAGTTACTAAATGTATTACTAGGATATTCCGAAGTCGAATTAAGTGATACATCACTATGTGGTAAAGGTGATTGTAAAACCAGGTATTCATGTTTATTATATCCATTATTTAAGAAATCAGCTAAATCAGGATCACCAGCAACAGGAGGAATCAAAGTTTTATCAATGATTTTTTGATCATCCTGGAAACTCAGTAGGTTTAAATCCATCCATGTTTTTTGTTTAATTGATCTTCGATTTTTATATATCTTAGATCCAAATTGTTGTGATGCAAATGATATCATTCCATCTTCTTCTTCATCTTCAGCAAATAATTGTGGGTATACGTTCACGGCTGATTCAATCAAGTTTGAAGTGTCTATATCGTCAAATGGAATTGGTTCATCTTTCCATCTCTCCATATATAGTACCTTATTGGGATCATCCAAGTGGACATATGAAAATACTCCGTCTCTTGCCATTGTTATCACGGAATCATCAACTGAAGTGGATAAGAATAAATATGAAAACAAAACAATAAAAAAAAAAATTAATACAAACGAATACAAAATTCCAAACCGAAGGTCGTGCCCAGGCAAACTACACATTATGCTATTATTAATATTAATACATTAAAATCATTAAAAATCTATAATATCTATAATACCTACTCTACTCGGATTAGTATTTTCTTTAAAATACCAATATTCTCAATACTTTTAACTATATCATCATAAGATGCATTTAGTTTGATATTTTTACTTGCATTACCACCAGATATAACCACACAACCACTACTTTCCAATGCATTCAAGATCTCCACAAATTCACCATATTTCAACAGACCAATTAAGTTATTCATTTCATATTGTTTTTTATAGAAATCATAGAATGCATGCATGGAAAGATTTTTAGTTTTAGTTTTAATTTCTCTTTCACAATTGAATAATTGACACAAGATTGCTTTCTGTAATAAATTCAAGTTCACCAATTGATTCTCAGTATTACCAAATGAACTAATACATATTTTAGCCACATGTTGAATCATAACTTTATTCACGTTGTCTGATCCTTTACTATTTCTTTCCACCAATTCAATTGATTTATAACAAATATCAAATGCCTTTCGTAAATCCCCAGAAACAGAGGCTGCTTTTTTACAACATAATTGAACAGCACCAGGATGGAAAATTTCTTGTTCAAGACTAGCTAATCTGTTATTTATAATTGATTTGATTTGATCTGCTGTATAGGGTAAGAATTGTAAATTATCCAAATGTAAATTATTCCTTATCAATTTTGGTAAGAAAGTATTACTTAAATCCAAAGTATTTGAAATACCAAGCAAGACCAATTTTATCTTAGTCAGTGGGATAGTTTTCAGATTGGCCATTTTAAATAATTGAAATAAAAGTTGTTGATCACGTGTAATCAATGAATCCAATTCATCTAATAATACGATAACATTGGAAAAGTTTTGATTCTCGTCATCATTCAATAATGTCATGAAATCATCCATGGTTTTACGTTTATGAAATGAAATTGATAACTTGTTGATCAATTTACAATATATCTCATGGAATATCTGTTCAGGATTATTCAATGTCATACAATTAATTTTTACCACGCGTATTTGAGGGGATTTCTCATATTGTTGTAATAATAATTGAACTTGCGCAGTTTTCCCAGTTCCTGGAGGTCCTGAAATGTATAAACTGTTTGAGATGTTTTTGATGATGCTAGTGGAAATGAAATCACTAATATACTTAGCTTCTCTTTCTCGACTTGTTAATTGTAGATACATGCAGTGATTATTATTGAAAGTCGATCCACGTTGAAATAATGCTTTGGCTCGAGAATATATGGATGTTGTTTGAGTATTGTTGGAACTGACATTAGTGAAATCTAATTTCTTGACAAAAGATGGTTTGGAACGTTCTTGTAGTTCAGTTAACTTTATCCTTTTGACTTTGGTTGGTGTCTTTGTAGGTGTTAATGGTAATTGAGTATTTGAAATATCACGGAATGTTCTCTTTCTAGATGGTGTATCCATTGTGGTTATTAGGTATTATATATAAATTAGCAATTAGAGTAGAAATGAAATTAGAAATTAAAAAATTAACGGAAGGAAAATTATAGTGTAATATATAAGGTCTTTTATTAAATGGCTGGATTCCACATCTTTTATGTAAACTTATCACGATGGTGTTTTAACGAAAAATAAAAAAAGAGTTACAAAACACGTAAACAAAACATTTCTAATTTTATAAAATTATTTTTCGTGTCGCGAGTTTTTTTAATTTTTTTTTTGTCTAATGGAATTGACATAAAAAATTAATTTACCCCAATTAGGAAATCAAATTATTTTTAATACATCGCTCCTTTCAAATTATCTATTTGTGTTGCAAAACTACAAAACTACAAAATACATCACAATATATCTTATTTTGCGTATTTCGATCTAGCTCTCAATTTTGGTCCATTCAAGTAGAACAATACTGGAATTGAAATCATACCAGCAGCAATAAACCCTAAAACACTGGACCCCCAACCAATAGGGAATTCATGCGTGGCTAAATTGTTAAACAAAGGTTTGGCAAACAACGGGAAAACAGAAGCAACAACAGATCTAAATAAATCATTAGAAGCAAACACAGAAGCAATATATTCATGTTTAAATGAAGCTCCCATGAAATTAAATAATGTTTGGAAAATCAAAAAGGTACCCATTGAGTTTATTGATGCCCCAATTAATGGACCTATCCAGTGGGTGTGCCTTGTGGCAGACCATCCAAATATAAAGTAACCCACAGAAAGTAACACACCACCAACTATAGCCATGGGGATAAACACTTCTGGGTATACCGTTTCTTTGCGTAAAATTGGTTCTGTGAACTGGTGTCTGATTATGGGGATGTAAAAACCACAAGCAATCAACACACCAGAAACAGATGCAAAATAAGTGCATCCAAGTTGAACTGTAGTGAATCCTCGAACTCCAATGAAATAAATTGGGAAAACTTCAAAGAATAGATAAACAATACTGTAGACCAAAGCAATATAAAGATCGATTAATAACACCACTGGTTCCATGATGGTGATTTCTAATGGTCTCCATAATGTATCCGCCACCAATTCATTGAATGTCATCTTGGAATTCTCAATCTCACCTTGACTTCTAAGTTGATTATTACCAGTGAGTGTTCTCAATCGCTGTGCTTTACGACGCAATAAAGTCTTACTAAAAGATTCAGGAAGTGAAAATGACAATGTGAACAATGAAAACCCACTCACAATACACATGAACCAAAATGTCCAATGCCAACCTCCTTTCACTGTTAATATAGAACCAAAGAAGGGACCAAAACTTGCACCACTTACTGCAGCCATACTCCAACACGAAATAGCAAGGGGAAGGTAACATAAACGGGTAATATCAGCTACACTTGCTCCCCCAGTGGCCAAACAAGGACTCGCAAAAAATCCACACAAGAACCTTAAAATACACAATCCTGCAATATTCCTCACCAAAGCAGTTGGTACCTGTAAAATAACAAAAATAGTCAAGGTAACAATATAAATGGAAGTTCTTCCAAAGATAGCATTCTCTGACATGGGACTGAATACCAAAGGACCAATACCATAACCGATCACAAATAAAGTTAAAGGTAAAGTAGCCACAACTCTACCAACTTGTAAATCATGCATCAATTCTTCAATACCAGGAGTGTATACTGCCGAACCCATATACACTGATGTGGTCAAGAAGGAAATTTGGAATATGAAAAACCCCTTCTGGAACCCTGTCCAATTCATAGGATTTTCAGGATCATCTTCACCATCCCATGTAACCACTATTGGATCTGAATCATTATAACCATTGTTGGTTAATTTTTCAGTTGATAATGATAAAGAAAGAGATGGTTGTGGTGCAAGGTATTTTTCAGGAACAGCGTAATTTGGAGCTTCTTCTGGGTAGGAAAAATATTTATGTGATGATAAATGATAGATTAATCTACCAACAAAACTATCTCTCACAAAACGATAATGCATCTTGCTTGTTGTAGGAGTGTTTTACACATTTTTAGGAGCTGAAACATTGGTAAAATCATTGCCTATTTATAATTTAAACTTGAAAGAATGCTGTCAAATAAACGGTGATAGATCGTGTGTGTTATTTCCGTATTTTTCAGATCGCGAAAAAGATTGCAAAATTTCGGAAATGTGATTCAATGCCGACAAGCAATCAGTATAGAGTGTAGTTTCCGCAACTTTATTGGGGTTAAGAGAACTACAACATCAATCGCATATAATAATATGGTTCTCATGTGAGATTATTTAATACAACCGCGGATACTACAATCTATGGTAATAGTTATTGTATATATTATCTAATTGTTTAACAGGTACATAAATCGTGTAAGAATTGACCAGCTTGACCCTTTTCTTCAGCTCTCATCAAACTCTCACCAATTAAGAAACCATCGACATTATCTTCATACTTGTATTTTTTAACATCATCCACAGAACTTATTCCAGACAATGCCAATACCAAAACATCACCTTTTCTTTCACTATTCTTAGCTTCATCAACCAAGGAACTTGTGGTGTTCAAGTCAACATCAAATGTAGTTAAATTACGGTTGTTTACACCAATTACTAATCCATCTTCGGTGGTTCCTTTATATGTCAATTTCAATGCTTCTTTCAACTCTTGGCTGTTGTTGACTTCCACTAATGGCACCATACCCAATTCCAACGAGTACTCATATAATTCTTGTAGTAATTTGGAATCGTCCAACATTTTCACTATCAATAAAACAGTATCTGCACCAGCTAATCTACTTTCCAAAATTTGATATTTATTGAACACAAACTCTTTTCTCAATACTGCTGGTCTTTGATAATCTGCTTGTGTTGGTTTGTCAATGACTTTTCTAATCAATAATAAATCATCCAATGAACCTTTGA
The DNA here is from genome assembly GCA_030557055.1 of Candida tetrigidarum. Lineage (NCBI taxonomy): Eukaryota > Fungi > Ascomycota > Pichiomycetes > Serinales > Debaryomycetaceae > Candida > Candida tetrigidarum. The sequence continues at coordinate 19,430 of JAKTVF010000115.1, forward strand.
ACCAGTGAGGTTCAGTCAAGACAGAAATTGCTGAACATCCATTAGTGGCATAGGTTAAAGCTTGGTTAGCTGGGTGGGCATTGATATTGATATCACCCTTGGAAGGACTAGCACGTTTAAATTCAGATAATATAATGGTTTGTTTTAAAGATGATTGAGTGTATTTGAGACGATCATAGAAATTAATCAATGGAGGCGCAATATCTAAACTCAATTCGGTTTGTAAATTTTCAAATGACTTACCTGGTAATTTTTCAATTGCTTCATAGTCTAATTTTCTTTGTTTGTAGATCTTGGTTAAGATGTTCTCACTCTTCTTTATAGTATTACCTTTTTTGATGGCATCATTTTCTTCCCAAGTACCTCCATAAACATTTAACAAGTTATTAATCATCATTTGTCCACTTTCACTCAAAATAGATTCAGGATGGAATTGGACCCCTTCAATGGTATATTTCTTATGTCTAACCCCCATGATAACTTCTGGTTGAGTTTCTGTAACTGCAGTAACTTCCAAAACATCCGGTAATGTCTTAGAACTACCAGCTAACGAATGGTATCTGGTGACAGCAACGGATTGAGGCACATCTTCAAACATCCCCTTGCTGTCATGTTTAATAGTGGTGGTTTTACCATGGACGATTTCTCCAGCATATGAAACATCACCTCCAAACACTTCGAAAATACATTGTTGTCCCATACAAACACCAAAAATAGGGATTTTACCAGTGAAATGTTTAATAAGATCTCTAGAAATACCAGAATCAGTGGATGGATGTCCTGGACCAGGAGATATAAAGATTACATCTGGTTTAATGTTGTTTTCAATCTCGGCAATAGTGATTTTGTCGTTTCTGAAAACATCAACTTTACCACATTTGGGGGATTGATACAAGTATTGATACAAATTCCAAGTGAAGGAATCATAATTATCGATCATTAAAACATGTCTCTTTGTTAAGTCAGAAGTCATGATTGCACTGTGTTGTTCTGCGTATTTGTCCTAGTCTTTTATGGTTCGTATTAAAAAAATTTTTCACTACCAAAATAGACTCTTTTTTTTTCTGTAGCAGCGGATTGTGTGAACCTTCGCTGCGAATAATTTTTTCTTCTTCTTCCTTTGAGTCATTTCCGTAACTATAGGCAACAGTGATAACAACCCTAGTATTACTTTTATATATGTATCTGTATACGTCTATGTAACTTTTTTTTTTCTAATTCTGTGACTAATTGGTTCGTAATCCAATTTGGTATTGTTGGTACTATCGTATTCAACACCACTTAACATAATGGAACTAACAAACTCCAAAATCAACATAAATAATGAACTTAAAATAGCTAAACAATAATTGGAAATGGAAACCCCGATATCTAACCAACTTCCTTCGGTTCTTACCAAGAAGAAGAAATTCAAAGACAAGAAATCACTGGTGGAGATGATTAATGTACTGATGGTAAACTTTTTGATTTCCAATTGATGATTCATGATTCCAAGACAAGTAGATAATAACACATAAGGAATAATCAACTTAAGCATCAACAACGCACCCATTGAGAATGGATCAAATATAGGAATCAAACGGTACACTGAATCCAATGAAAATGAAGAGATCGATGCAATATTACCAGTACCAAAGAATGCCAATTGTAAAAAGAAAAATCCAATGATGGTAATACGAATAACTTGCAACCAGTATCCTTCTGGTAATCTGCCAGTTTTTTCATGAGATTCAACCAATGCCTTGTGGGAGAATTTCAATAACTCTTCCATGGATAACCATTGTAACAAAATCAATGAAAATCCAACATAAAATAACAACTCAAATGAAATTGTCAATATAACAAATGTTGGAACAAACATCAAGAATATGATTAATAACCTCAATCGATAATCTTTGGATGGATACATGGAGTGACATACCGGTAATACGATTAAAGAAACAATAAAAGTCACCCAACCTAAAATTTGGGAATGCAATGGTAATCCGGTTCTTGCTTGAAGTGATAAAATTGACACATTGGTAGCATAGACCATAACTGGTATAGCAAGAATTTGAGCAATCACCAATTGTTTTTGCACTGGTTGGAGGTCACCTTTTTTAAACACATATCTAGTGCCAACTATACTGACAGTTAAGGCCAAAACACTACCAACATGAATTTGGAATAAACTCTCTACTTTAACTGGATCCAAGTTGGTGAAAACACACATCAACAAACAACTGACAAACCAAATGCTCTTCATCATCCCGGATATTTTATTAGAACCTCTGACCATAAATGGATAAATACCAATGACAGTAAAAATGACAGAAAACATACCTCTTTCGAAAAATCCATACGCAATTCCTTCATACATCCCAATAAAAGATGCAACTATCAAAATCTTGGTGGTTGTTGAGATACCATGGAGGAATGATTCAATACCGGCCGATAAGTATTTTCTTTCATTGATAATGGTGTACCAGAAATATAATGGGAATGCGGCGTACATGTAATAATTGAATGGCGAGTTTTGGTAAAACAACAAATAATTGATTGATAATGCTAACGCACCAAACGAACCTGCCAATGGTAATGAAAATTCAGGGGTAAGTGTTTCTAACTCTTTGTCATGCAAAATAAACAACTTTAAGAAAAGGTTGAAGGAATATACAATCCAACCAAAGAACCCTAAAGTAACAATTGATCTTAGTAATAACCAATTGTAAGTTTGTAAATATGTCAACCCATCCAAGGTTCTCTTCATCAATTCTTCAGTAACCTTGATGGCTTTAATTTCAGTGTCATGATTATCTTCCACTTCAAGTTGTCCAATTAATGCTTCGATTTCTTGTTGGTATTGTTTGATACTTTTTTCTTCAAATGGACTATAAGGTTTGAATTTAAATTGGTGGTTGTAAACCTCCTGTTCCTTGACAAGATATTGTTCCACAATAGCCATGGCATTTGCATATAATGCTTTAACTTTGGTGACGGAATCAGCATCAATGTAACCCAATGGCAACTCACCAACTGAATTAGCAGGATAATTCGACCCAATTAAGTATGCCATTAAAGAGGAAATATCAGCTTGATTAACGTCATTTCTCACTAAATGATCTAATTCCCAGGTATCGAAATAAGTTGGTTCAAATCCACTTTTCGCAGTATCTTGCTTAGCCAACTGTTCTTCCAAGTTTGCTACATCATTCAAATGAATAGGTTTCTTAACCCCAGCACCCCAAGCAATCAATGGAGTTCTAGTATTATCTGGGTGACCATCACCATGAGAGCCAAAATCAGACATACCATGATCAGCAGTAAACACAAATGCAGTTTCATCGTCACCGAAAAATTCGTTGATTTGTGGTACAACTTCTTGCAACTTCCTGTCGATATACTCGATATTCTCATAATATTCGGCAGAATATGGACGGTAGGCATGACCTGCAGTATCAGGACCCAATAAATGTAAGAAAAACACGTTCCCATCTTGTCGTAACTCATCATCCAAAGTCTTATTCATCGTCAGGTTATTTAATAATTCGTCAAAATGATGGAACACAAATGCATCTAATTCAATAGAACTAGCAGTAAAATCTTCAAATTCGTGTCCATACATACAAACATCGATTCTTCCGGGAACAACCCCATCACCAAATGCAAACATTGGTAAAATATCCGGCAGCCCAAATGAATATGTATGTTTCGATTGGTTGAAAAATGAGTCGAAATCCACGGGGTTTTCTTTCCATCCTTTAGTAACGGCACTCACATCTTCATAAAATCCTGCAATCATGGCAACATGACCTGGTCTTGACTCGGTTGGCATTCTTGTATTCGAAATCCCCCAGGTACCATTTTCTAAAGCAAGACTTCGTAAATAAGGAGCCAAGTATTTTTCCTCACCGGTTCGTGGATGGGTTAATTTCTGGAATGTTTTATCAGCTCTTAAACCATCTCCGACTATTAAAAATAATCTTTTGGCTGGTGGGGTCCATGTTGATTTATGATGGTCCATACCATGAACCAATGGGGACACGAAATAAATATCAAAGATAGACCATAAATAGAAAAGATGGAAAAGTATCCCCACTATAACTAACAATTGACGGTTCCTATTCATCTTTTGAAGTGTGATCCACAGTGAGATATTAGTTTGTTTTATAAAGAACGAATGAAACTTGGTGGTTGGTTAATGAAAAAGAACAACACCTAAAGTTTTTGTTTTTTTTTTTGTGATTCGTCTGAAAAATTGTACCATGACGAGAGACGGGAAACACGCGCGCAACACGTAAATTATTTATTCTATTTTTAATTTTTTTTTTTTCACAACCACCGTGGTTATGCGTATTAAAAATTTATAGCCCATTGTTCATAATTGCAACATATACATATATTTAAAATCCAAATTCACCTAATTCTTCTTCTAAACTATTTATTGTTTCTTGTAACTCGGTTTTGTTTGTAATTAATGTGTCCAATTCGTCAAATCTTCTTTGCTTTGTATAGTCCAGAATGAGCTTTTCAACAAGAAACTTTTGCTCATTCATTACCATCAACTGTTCTCTCATTTCACGAATCTGTTTTTTAGTTAATCTTGGTGGTGGTGGCGTGGCTGGTGCAGGGGATTTCTCCTTGTACGTATCGGAAATCTGTTTATACTTTACTAGATTATCTTGAAGAAAAACTGCCATGGACTGGTAGATATTGCCGATGATTTTCTCGTATGCAGCGTACTCTGGTTGTACTAGTAGCTTTTCATTCTCTTTATAGTAGAACTGGTTTCGAAACAGATGTAGAGACTCCTCCAAATCTTTCAAGCTCTGAACCAACTTGTTTCGCAATTTGAGTGATTCCTTCGTATCATTAACAAGCAATTCAAACTGAGGGATTATTCTTTCAACCTGCTGTTTTTGTAGTGCCATCGAATCATATATGGTAAATATTGGGTTTTCTGCATGTGAATCTCGTTTCCAGTCAAATAGTAACGCGTTTTTACAATCCACACAACACCTAAATTTGACTTGCTCATCATTAGTTGGAACCACCTGGTAATTTAAGTTTGGCAATTTTTCAACTAATCTCACCAACGGAACGTTTATGGAACAACCTTTCCGTATCCCATCAGGGTCATCACATACTACGACACCACATAATCGACAATGATGTCTTCGTACAAACAAGCTGAATTTGACAAAACAGATTGAACAGTTATTAGAATCTGGTGACCAATTGGCTATGTTATCCACGGGAGATTTTTCAGTAAGGAACTTGGTCAACTTTATAAAATTTCGTTGGATCTTTGTTCTATTCAACTGTTCAGATTCGACTTTGGATTGACGTTTGAGATTGAATTCTTGAGTCAAATCAACGCTATTGATCTCCACTTGGTTTCTTTCGAAATAGCAACTCTCACAACATCGGCACCACACACCAGTAGAGTCATATTGTGGTGACTTCTCATCACCCTCGGGGTTTCTCAATCGAACTTTATAATGGGTATGGTCGTTACAAAACAAATTGCCACATTTTCGACAATTCACAATACCGTTTTTGACATTCAATGGTTTGTCACATAACTTGCATCTTGTGGTGGAAGATTGTTGTTTCCAATGAGAACGTCGTATGGGTGAACCCGGTGCATTCAACTCCGAATCACCAATACTAAAGCCTTGATCCAGGAATGAAATGTTATTGATCTTCCTTGGAGGGGTTGTGTTCATGGGAGTGACGATAGAGAGTGTAAGAAATGAATGGTGGCGGAATATATATTGCTAGCTTTTCTGGTTATAAATTATTTTTTCCTTATGATCTCTCTCTCGGATATAGATTTTTTTTTAACTACAGATATTGTATACGATTACGAAAGTATAACACATTTTTTGAACAAGGTTCATGTGGACAATACACCCACATCACTCTATTATTACTACGTAATATCTAACCTATAAATATGCGCAACTCCCTCCGCCAACGTTAATTCCAATTTGGGTTATTCTGCTTGAAAGTTTGAATCCATTGACGGTTTTGTTGATACGCTGTTATCGTATTTCCGAATTGGCGGAAGGCTTCATTAAACTCATTCATGACAATATAATCCTGTTGTAAACATTGTGTATAAATATCAAAATTTCCAGTTATATCGTCATCGTTAATGACTTCAAAATTCTCGATATCTTTCTGTACTCTTTCTGTCTGATATTGAACAATCAATTTCTTGTATGCAATGAACTCACGTTGGTATTTCAAAACAGCAGAAACATAATTCTGCCAATCTGGTTTGGAAACAGATGGATGGATTACCATATGTGGAGGAGTAGGAGCTACTAAATTTCTAATATTCTCAGACGCATGCATATCCAACATAGTAAGTTTTTTCTTTGCACTGTAGCCACGGACTGAATTTTTATTCAACGGTGTTGTTAAGGTCTCAGCCCTTGAAACCCCATCACTATACGTATACACCCTTTTTTTGTGGTGACCAACTTTATTAGGGGTGTGTGCGTGTGTTTCACCATTATCAGGTAAACTTTCATAAATATCTTTGAAATCGACTTCGTCTATATCTTTACCCAACTTCAATCCTAAATCGTCCATATTAAAGGAATCAGCAGGTGCAGATATTTTCGACCGTTTATGTGGAGTGGTTGGGTGAGGACGACCATGACTAGGGGTGTGACTATGACTATATGTTGGTCGACCAAGTGTTGGATCTAATGGAGAAGGCAGGGCATTGGAATTGCTACTACCTCCAACTGACTCTCTTCTTCCAGTTGAGTCTCTTGCATTCTGTTGTGTTTGAGTATTGGTCGACTTTTGGTACTCGTTATTCGTATTTGGAATTTCGGGAACATAATCATCAACATCAATCACTTCTGGATGATGGGTATTAAGCGGATCGTAATGAGGTAATGTACCCTCTTTAGATTGTTGTCTTGATGGTGTCGTGTCATATTTGGAGGATTCTGTTTGCACCTTACCTTTGCCTATCGAGTCATCCAGTAAAGGATGTGGTATATTTCCAGTGGTAGTATTGGTGTTCTCTTCATCGTCGTTTTCATCATCCAGTAATTGTATAATATCGGGTACAATTCTATCTTTCGGCTTGGTGTCTTCATCCAATACAATAGGGTCATTCGACTTAAATCCATGTCTATCGGCATTAGTAGTATCAAATTTCCTTCTCTTATTTTGAGATTTTGAAAGGGACGCGTGACGTCTTGTATTTGGCAATGTTGATACATTTTCTAGTGGGTCATTTGCATCATTATCTTCGTCTTCGTTTCCTTCGTGACCTTCAGTCTCGATTTCTGAATCACTAATGACTATAGGGTCAGCACTTCCATCTACGATTCCATTTCCATTGACGCTAGAACTTCTTCTATAACCATCATTGTTTATTTTATCGCTGTCACGAGCGGTGGCAAATGATGTTTCCGAAATATCATTATCCGACATCTCAGCTTTCTTATTAGGATACGGCAGGTCGCTTGGATCATATTCATCATCATCAAACTGATCAGTATTCGACTGTTCATTTTTATTCTCCCCTTTAAGACGCTCTTCTTTGTCACGACGTCTTGTTTCATATTTTGCCAGATTTAGTTGAGCTTCTCTGAGTTTAGCTTCTTTTGCGGCTTGTTGTGCTTCGTTGATTTTACGGGCAGCTTCTTTTCTTCGTTGTGCTTCTTCTGCCCTCCTACGTATGGCATCAAGTTCGGCTTTTCTTCTAAGGGCTTCCTCTGCTCTATCTCGTTCAAACATCTCTCGCCTTATCCTTTCAAAATTCGCATTACGTTCTTGAAATCCATTCCTATTGTGTACTTCTCCTTCGTATTTTTGAAACATGTTGTAATATGGAAATCCATTATTCGAATGTGTTGATTTAGGCTCACTAGTCGACGACGATGCCGACGTACTGAAACAATTCTTTGCAAATTCTCTAAACTCATTCCTTGGAGTTTCATGATGTTGTTGTTGGAATTGTGAACGGTCACGGGACATGCCATATGCAGTAGAAGCAAGTGGATCTTCTGGATTCCCAGATTCTAGGTGATTTCTAATAAGTTCGTATGCGGTACTCATCTCTTTGAATATCTCGTGGTGTTCGACGTTGGGAGTTTTGTCTGGGTGGAATTTTAAAGACAACTTTCGGTATGCTTTTCGAACTTCATCTAAGGATGCGCCAGGGGACACACCCAAAATTCTATAATGATCAGCCGTAGGTTTTATCATGAATCAAATAATTATTATATGATGTATTATCTTTCCCAAAACATACCAATGCAATCCGAGCAGCTGGTTTGTTTATAGAGCTTTGGTGTTTTGATTTAATTTTGATCCAAATGTAAAAATGAATTCGCGATTATGTTTGTATGTTTGTATGTTTTTTTTCTCATGATTTTGCTGTGTCATCTAATATGCAAACCTACTGCTAATATCGGAAAAACAAAATATAGAGAGTGAAAACAGTGCTTCTACGGTGATTTTCATAAAGAACAAACCATAATAATATGCATATAATATAAATAGAAATATAACCTATAAAAACCAATTTTGTTTTACTTTTTACCTTTTACTTTTTTTTTTTTAGAAACCTAAATCCCAATAACGATTTCCGTTATTTAACTCTTTTTTTTTTTTTTTGAAAACACAAACCCAAAAAATATGAACAACCCTCTCAATAGGGCAAATAATAATAAAATAAAAAAAAATCACATAATACAAATATAAAAAAAACTTTTCTTTTCCCATTTCTTTTAAAAAAAATTTAAGCTGTCAATGTTAACCCACTGGAAATGGATAAGTTACCATTGGTATTATAATACAATTCTTGTAATTGACCATTTAAATCACCATTGGAGAAACGAACCACAAGACTAATTCCAAGAACATTCAAATACTTCAAACGAGGCAATTTTTCAATCAATTTGGAGTTCTGAGCTACCACAGGACTAAAGTTGAAATTGAAGAAACACCATAAGAAATGATTCAATCCTTTACCAGACGTTTTCTCAATGAACTGTAACATATGATCATTGATAATGAAATTATCGTCCAATTTCAAAAAATCAGTTAAAAAGGAATCACTGAATAACAAATCAATAAACACTTGTTCATATAACAATCCATGTTCATAAAGATTCAAGTATGATTGGTTGGATTGGATACATTTCAACAAAATTTGTCTGTCAATTGCTTCGGTGGACTTATCGTTGATCAATAACCTTTCAATATTACTCTGATACTTGCAAATTGATTCATGAATAATTCGGGAATGGTCCCCAGAAACACTTTCATAAACCAACAGAAGGTTCTTGAGCTGGTGTCTCAAATTAACCGTCAATGTTCTGAGGATCGAATCCTTTTGGAAGATCAAAAAATCAGCAGTAGGAGTAACTGCCAAACTTTCCAAAGCAAGAGTTCTTTGAGTAATCAAATCGAGAAATTTACCAGCATTGTCCTGAATTGGATTCAATGAAGCTGAGGATTGGGTTTGGCTCTTTTCTCTAATATGCAATTGCAAATTGAAAAGCTCTGACAATTCAACTGCCTGGGACAACTTTTCAATGCATTCAAATGCTTTATCACCAACAAATCCTTCAATTGCCAAAGAATCCAATAATAATTTCTTTGGTTTCTTCTTACCTTTAATAATGTAGTCAAAAAAATATGTCCAAGTAGGTAAGGAATCCATATCCAATTCATCATTGAAAATATTAAGTAACGCCAATTTAGATGTATATGGACGTTCAACAAATTCTAACTCGTGTAATTTCTTCAATGATTTCCCCTTTCGTAACATTTTGCCAAGTCTTCTTATGTTCTTTTGATCTTGTTGATTTTCATTGTAATAAATTTTCAAACTCTCCAATTGGGAAAAACGTAACGGTTCTGGACTGACATTTTTAACTGAAATTGCCAACCGTTTGATATTGCTAATATCCAAACTGTCTATTCTAGTGAAATACGCCATTGGAATTTGAGGAGCTATCAAAGTTCTCAATTGCAAACCGGGGATATCAGACAACAATGGCATCAAATTGATGGTTTCTTCGTTAACATTCAAAGTCAATGATTTCACAAATGAAGCTAAATATGGATTGGATCCAATGGTGATTAACAATTCTTGAAAGTTGGATGCGGATATGACTGTACCACAATTGGTGTAACATTTGGCCGCTGCTATTTTCACTGAATGTAATGCATCCAAATCGTCGGTAACAATGATTTTTTTGTATAATGTCTTAATAGCTGGGAAGTGCCAAATTCTGGAGGATGCAGCCAAAACGACCAAATCTTTTGATGGTAGGTAGGAACAGATTTGTATCAACACGGTTGTTGGTAAGCTCTCAATTGTTGCAGTATCAGTAATATTTGGGAATAAGAATCTGCTATATAATCCTGCGATGTATTTGTCCACATCACAATTGGAACTAACATCGACGTAATCACCATTTGTTGTTACTGTCATTTTTTTTTGGGGAATGATTATTTTGAGGGGGAATCTTCGATAATGATAGTAGGGTATAAATTGGACGTAGTTTGATGATTATTTCATCCTTCTAACTTCCTTTTCTTCAAAAGTAAATTAAATAAAAATTTATTTCCAATTTCTAAGAGGAAGGGGATGCTATTTATACTCATCAAAACATCGGCTCTGACAGACGGTGAGACATTTCCACGATTTGCATTAAGAGAATGATCTAAATTGTTAAACACCGAAGACTAAAATAGGAGAAAAGGAATGATCAAACGAACAATCTGGGGAAATCATAGTTGTGAATGGGTTTTAGATACTATGGAAATAGGGTTAATGTACAATTAATAAGCCATAGTTTTGAAGAAGGGATCACTCCTCATGCACGATTTAAGACAAATCTGCGTAATTAAGGCAATCTGCACAACCATAACCGCAACCGCAACTACAAACTCACACACACCCAAAAAAAAAGAAACACTAAAAAAAAAAAAGAAAACGGTATCCGCTAATTATAAAGAAAAAAGTAAACCTAGTAATGCCAATTGTTTAGATTTTTCTAGCCGACTTTAAAACACTAAACCTCAGGTGATTTCCAATCTCTTCTTTTAGAATTGCTTGGTATTCAACTTCCTAACACTTCTTGCGTAAACCCTTAATGGGTTCGTCTCCCTCTTCTTTCAAGAAAACAAAAGGCTAATAAGTGAAACCAATAACCATTCTACATAACCATTGACGGCATGAACCTTAATTATTGCCGACAATTGGTTAACGACCATGATTCTATCTATTATCCTGATAACTGCAAAAGAAAGTAAGAGAACATCAGCGAAAGAAAAAATAAAGAAAACCCCGAATTAATCTGTTGTGCATATCGGAAATGCCTTAATGGTAGCTTTAGCACGGTTATGTTATCTGCCTCAGCAACCTTTGCGTACTACGTTATCACGGAAAAACCTTAAAAACAAACAAAAGAAAAGAAAACAAGGGATAAGACCACTGGGTACCGTACAGAAAGATGACCACATCGGGCAGATAACACCCAATAACGGTAGCAGCCTTACTCTTATTGATTATTAATGCTTAGGAATTCCGGTACTTATCTCATTTGGAGTCATTGTAAATATTTTCTTTTGCCTCAAAACTCACGAGAGGCTGACCATCATTCACCGCCTTGATAATTAGCGGTTGGAATGACTTCTTTGCTTTACCTTAAATGTCCACATCGGCGTTTAAAACACCCCAGAAAAAGATCTTCAGCCAACATTCTAGAATATAAGAGTATTACGAATTGATGAGTGTTATACAACCAATACCCATCTGACCATTAAATGACGGCGGTTTTCCTTCTTCGTCAATAGATTTATTGGATTTCTTTTTTCAAGTTATATGATTTGTAAGCACATATATCAATTGAGCAAATTAGGGCCATCAATGGCGGAAACTCCCCTTTTTTGATAGTTTACAGTATGATATTGAGTTTCGGAAATAGGTTTAATAGATTTAACTTTATTTGTCTTCGTGACGCGGTTCACGTGATTGCTGTCAAAAAAATAAAAAGTAGTATTATGTAATACAACCAAAATTAGGCAAACAAAAAATTAAGAAATGTAAAACAAAGACAAAAAAAAAAAATAAGAGAGAAAAGAGAAAAATTATGAAACAAACAACAAAAAGGAAAAAGGAAAAAGGAAAGTCAATACAAAAAAAAAAATAGTCTTGTGAACAATATACTACACCAGGAGGGTTCTATTAAACAAACAAAAAAAAAAAAAAAGCAAGAAGACTTTCATTCTTACACAGATAAATTATATGCATTTCAAGTTATGGCAGCAACAGGAACTGATTCTAATAATCCAAGGTTTACATCCACTACAACTACAACAGCCACGCCACCAATACAGGCATCCTCCTCGGTACCACAATTAAATAACAACATCAATAACAACACCACCACCAATAATACCAACAATACTAATAACAACACCAACAATAGCAACAACAACACCACCAGTACAACTACATCATCACTTCATGCTGAAGCGAATACGCCCAGCTCCGCGACGGATTCAGATTATGATCCGTTCCTAGGTTTATCATTTAGGGTCGGAGTGGCAGAGAATAAGAACACCATATTCAGAAACAAGATGGAAGATGTGCATACTTATATTGCCAATTTCGCTGAGAGAGTAGACTGGGGATATTTTGCAATTTTTGATGGCCATGCGGGGAAAGACACTGCACGTTGGTGTGGTAATAATTTACATACACTATTAGAAGAAGAGATTGAAAAGAATTGTGATGATTCTGGAAGTCCACCTTCAACTCCAATCACAGGTAAAAATGACTTGCGAGATGACTTGTATAAATGTTTTGTCAAAGCAGATGACTTGATAGAGAAAAGCGGACAAGGGAAATCGGGATGTACAGCCGCAGTAGCGGTGCTTCGTTGGGAAAGTGAAATTGATAAACCATTACTGCATACCAAGACTGAAAATGGTGGTAAATTCGATTTCAAACCAACTAAAAACCATAGACGAATGTTGTATACTTCAAACGTTGGTGACCTGAGGATAGTGCTTTATCGTGCAGGGAAAGCATATCGATTGACATATGATCATAAAGCCACTGATATACATGAGGTCAGTAGGATTGAAGATAACGGAGGATTGGTATTGAAAAACAGAGTCAATGGTGTGCTAGCCGTGACAAGATCCTTGGGGGACACTTATATGAAACTGTTAGTGATTGGAATACCATTCACAACGGTGACGGAAATTACAGCCGAGGATGAGTTTATCATTATTGGGTGTGACGGTGTTTGGGATGTGATGTCAGATTCACATGCCTGTAAAGTTGTTCAAGAATCTTTTAGGCAAGGGTATTCTCCTGAACAAGTTGCAAAGAAACTATGTCAACTAGCGATAGATTTATCTACAACGGATAATGTAACTGTAATGGTCATAAAACTCGACAAAGACGTTTTTAATTGAAATGAATATTAATATGAATGTGAATATATATATGTGAATATACACGTATATACTGTTAAACCTACTAAGATATACTCTCTTATGGTTGTTCTTCTGGAGAAATTTCAGTTTGTTCTTCGCTTTCCAAACCGAAATCTTCAGCTTTCAACTTTGGTCTGTATAATTTTAATGCCAAACTACTTGTGACAACACTTACTGAAGATAATGCCATAGCAGCCGCGGCCCAAGCAGGATCCAATCGGGAATTTTTATAAGGATAAATCACACCAGCAGCAATTGGAAGTGCAGCCATATTGTAAACCAAACTCCAACCAAAGTTAAGTTTCACTCTATTGAAAACTTTATGACACACTTCAAATAATGTAGCAAGACTAACCAATGGGTGTGATTTGTTGAGCAAAATGAAATCACTTGATGTAACTGCCAAGTCGGCACCCGAGGATAAAGCAATACCAACATCAGCAGCTGCTAAAGCCGGAGCATCATTGATACCATCACCAACCATGGCAATTACTGGTTGTTTCTTGTCGCTCAGCTTTAATTGACGAATCTTTTTAATTTGTGATTCTTTTTCATCTGGTAACACCTCACTGACAACATTATCAATTCCAATTTCTTTAGCAATTGCATCTGCAGTGAGCTTGTTGTCACCAGTAATCATCCAACACTCAATTCCTTTGTTTTGTAAAAACTCAACAACTTTTTTAGTTTCTGGTCGTAATTGATCACGAGCTGCCAAAGCAAACACCAAGTGGAAGTTATTATCCTTAAAGTATGTTTCACATTGTAATCCAACTAAAATAACTGATTTACTTTCAGATTTCCATTTTGTCAAGAATTGCTTCTGCTCAGGGGTAAATTCAATACCATTCTCTTCCATTAATTTCTCATTACCAAGAATGGCTTGTGTAGGTTTATACTTGTTCCATAAATCATCTCCTTCGTCATCAAAAATAATATCTCCTCGCAATCCTCTACCAGGAACAGTTTCAACTTGTGGTACTTTGTTGCCAGATAAAGAATCCTTACTGTACGATTCAATAAATGATTTAATGGCTTTTGCTAATGGATGGTGGGAAGATACTTCCAAATCTCTGGCAACTTGCAACGCAAAAGTTTTCACCATTTCATCTTTATCTGGGAAATGGAAATCAGTAATCACCAACTCACCTTTAGTTAACGTACCAGTTTTATCGAAACAGACAACATTAACATTTGCTCCATCCTGGAAAGCAACACCACCTCCTTTGGCAAGAATACCACTCTTAGCAGCTAACCCAGAACCCACAAATAATGCTGTTGGAGCAGCCAATCCAATTCCACATGGACAAGCAACAACAAACACAGCGATGGCAAATTCAAGCGACCAAACAGTCCAACCACCAATATCAATATCCAAATAGCTACGAGGAAGTGCACCTGAATAAGCTAATATTAACCAAAGAACCCAAGTAAATATGGCACAGGCAATAATGAATGGAACAAAATATCCAGTAATTAAATCAGCAGTACGTTCCATTGGTGCTTTTCTCAATTGACCATCTCTAACAGTGTTGACAATTTGACTTAATAAAGAGTCACCTTCAAGACTCGTGACTTTACCAATGACAGAATTATTACCAATGTTGACTGTACCTGAGAATATTTGATGACCTTCAATGTGTTTAACAGGAGTAGATTCACCAGTAAGTGCACTCTCATCAAATTCAGATTCACCATCAACCAAAACACAATCGATTGGAGGAGATTCACCGGAACCAATTCTTATTTTATCACCAATCTCTAACAACTGAAGATCAACACGAACGTCTTTGTTTCCTTCTTTTCCGTCTTCGTCTTCTTCTTCAATCAATATCGCTTCAGATTGTTTCAAGTTGGCAAGTTGGGAAATTGCATCTGCAGTTTTGGTTTTGGAATAACTTTGTAATAATTTACCGATCAACAAGAAGAAAGTTAAGAAAACAACAGAGTCGAAATAAGTAGTATGAAAACCATGATGAGTCATTGGTTCTTGACGAGCACTCAATCCAATCAATGCAATACTGGCAAAATAAGCCACAGACGTACCCAAACTCATCAACAAATTCATTGAACCAAACTTGAAAAATCTAGCTTTAAATGAATTCTTGTGAAACCATAATGATTTAACTTCTTTTATTGCCTTTCTGTGGAAAGTATCAGCAGCAAAAAAGTAAACTGGAGTAGCTAAGATGAATAAAATCCACGTATTTCTAGAAACATTACCGACCCAAATTGGATCTTCAACCCAAACTCTGAAAGGATGTGATTTGGGTAACAATGACATTGCAACAATTCCGAAAATAAATGTTGGAATAACAAATGCAAACGCAATACCCAATCTAATGGCAATACCAAGAACTTCACGACGCGCTAGTTTCCTGACGTGTTCATCAACTGACACTGGTTTGATTATTTCACAATCAAAAGGTCCTTTAGTGGTTGCATCAATAACGTACCCATCATCATCACTACCACCACCACTACTTTCACCTCTGATATGGTTCAAGTCAAATAAAATCTTTCTTGCTGTGAGTGTTGCCAGTGGTACATAAGTAAACTTGATAACTGGTAAATCCAAAGTGATTGGATCGTTGACCACAACTGCATCACCATATTTGGCTAAATAGTTAGATATAATATCAGGACAATGGGTACAGAACATTCCATTGATTCTTAAATTAATGCTTCTTGGTTTTTGTTTCCCTGAGGTATAATTGACTTTTTCAGTAGTTAATAATTGGAACTCAAATCCACAATCTTCAACAGCTTCTTTCAACTTGGCTACATTCTTACCATTATCATCTTCCAACACAAACTGGGCTGTTTTCGTAACCACATTAATGCCACTTTCCAACACAAACGGTAAGTCTTTAACAGCACTATCAATTGAAATTGCACATGCTGAACATGTCATACCACCAATCAAAGCAGTAACTTTAGTGTTGATTGATCTTTCAACGGGTAAAACCTCGATAAGCTTACACTCAAATCCCAGATCATTAATGGCGTCAATTATCCTATTAATGAGTTGTTTGTTAGGAATAATAGCAACCACTGATTGTTCAATAATATTGACTGAGAAATTCGGTTGATCTTGACTTTTGGATTCACCCAAGATAGATTTCAAATTCTCGGAAATGGATTGAACACATGATGAACATGTCATACCAGTAACTAAAAATGCTGCTCTGTATTCTTGTTGGGGCACTTCAATCACAGTCTCGTCACTACTTGATGCTTCGATCTCCAGTGAATCCTTCCTCTTCATCTTCTTTTGGTTTTCATTCTCTTGACACGACTTACAATAATGTAAATGAGTCTTTTTATGTTTCTTATAGATGAATTTATGATATAACCCAACTAGATCGAAAAACCCTTCAGGTTCATGTTGTTCTTCAAGATCAAATTGGTTCAGTTGTGAAGAGCTACTGATTGTTTCTGCCTCCAGTTCTAACTCCCATGATAATATTTCAAACCCAGTTTTTTCAAACAGTTTAATAACTCTCTTGATATTATGTTGAAAGTCGGTTTTCTCATTACCATATAATTTGACTTCATTGTCATCGAGCTGGAACACAATCTCTTCCCTGTTACCTAGAGT
>JAKTVF010000116.1:9097-36212 GCA_030557055.1 Candida tetrigidarum
TGTGCTCCCAATGTACTTAAAAAAAAAAAAAAGAAAATTACCGATTTTAAAGATTTAAACGATACATATCACATTGCCAACCGTTCATATCTCGTCTATTTTTTTCTTCTTTCTATTTGTTTATTTATATATATACAGATATACAAATCAAGAAAGAAAGAAAGAAAGAAAGAACTACACTCCTTTTTAAATGTCACATAAAACGCCTACCAGTGCAAGATCTTTTAATGCTAATACCACTATGAATTCAACTCCCTCAAGAAACTCGTTTAGACCACCGTCAAGATTTTCACAAGTCCCCAAATCATCATCCCCAATTCAACCTCCGAGATCAAGACCGGGATCTGCAATGTCTATTAGTCGGCCATGTACTCCTTCATTGAAACTGCAAGAACCATACACGGGGACTATCTCGGTTTCGATACGTCCAAATCCAAATACCAATGATAATAAGAATTGGATAATTGATGAATATGATAATTCCATAACGAATTCTGAAGACGGTGCAAGATTTGTATTTGATAATGTGTTCCCAATGGATTTCCAATTAAGTAATTTCCAAGTGTACAACAAATCATGTTTGAGTATAGTTAATAAATTCCTCGATGAAGGCTATAATGGGACTATATTTGCCTATGGTATGACAGGTTCAGGTAAGACATTCTCCATGAAAGGTAGTGATGCCGATCCGGGGTTTGTTGAATTAGCCATTAATGATATTTTCAACAAGATTAGCGATACTGCCACTACTACTACGAAGAAATACTCCATTGAAGTGTCGTACCTTGAGATATATAATGAAAAAATTATCGATTTGTTATCCACTTCTACTGTTAACCAGGATTTAAAAATTAGAGATGATGCTGAGTTTGGAACCAAAGTGATTGGATTAACCAGTGCTGCCATTACATCGAAACAACAATTATTACAATTGATTAAGCGTGGAGATACAAATCGTAAGACAAGTGCCACTGATTTCAATGCAAGATCATCCAGATCCCATTCGATACTTCAAATCAAACTAAAAGTTATTGACATAATAACTGAAACGGAATTGAAGTCAACATTGTCGTTATGTGATTTAGCTGGACTGGAAAGAGCAGCAACGAGTATAGAAAGAAGAAAAGAAGGGTCATATATTAATAAGTCCTTGTTAGCCTTATCCAATGTGATCAATAAATTATCTAGTTCCGCCTTAGAGCATATTCCATATAGGGATTCCAAATTAACCAGATTGTTACAACCAGCATTAAGTGGTTCATCATTGGTACTGATCCTTTGTACTATACATATGGGTGGGAATCAACAAAATTCGCAACAATGCGTGGCTGAAACGTACAAGACTTTAAGATTTGCAGCAAGAGCCAAAGATATCGTGATAAATGTGGAAAGAAATAGTGGAAGACGCCTTGATGGCGATTCTGCTAAGATGATTCAAGAATTGAATACTATAATTGAACAACAAAAACAAGAAATTGCAAAATTGCAGAATAACAGCAACAGTACTACAAGCTCTATGTTTGCCCCATCTGCAGATTTGGAAAGTGCAAGGATTGCTGAATTAGAAGCCGAGAATAGAGTATTGTATGAGAAATTAGACCATTTTTCCAGATTAACCGACTTGCAAAGAACAGAAACAGTGATTGTGAAAAACGATATATTGAACGATATAATAACCTCAGGTGTTGACAACCTGCAAGTATTGATGACCAATATCGAAGATTTTTACAAGAGAATGATTTTCGAATCCAACGAGTATAAAGCGTATATTTCACGCTTGGAAACACAATTGAGATTCGAGAGTATGAACAATAGTGCTACAACTGCCACGATTCCTACTAATGATTCATCTGAATTATTCGATGCTTTGAAAGACCAAGAAGAAGAAATAGTCATGTTGAAAGAACAATTAAAGGACAAAGACCAAATAATAAAGAGTTTATCCAAGACAACAAGATTACGTCGTTTGGTGGATACCAATTCTGCTAACAATAATAATACCAGTGCCAGCAGTAATAATAGTACATTAGATGCTGATTTTAGAAGAACTAATACTATCGGTGTTTCAAGTTTGCTCCATTTTGATAAAGAAAATCATTCCCCTGACATGAAGGAATTTAAATTAAGTCCTAAAAAACCCCAATCCAGTTATGATTTGTTGCACAGTGTATAATATAATTAATTAATAATAATATAACAAAACATATTCTAGGGACTAATAATTAATAATAATTAAATAAAATTATTCTATGAGTATAAGTCACGTGACAATTTATTTCCTCTTTTGGGTTTTGTATAGTAATTTCGATAAGCCCACTACAAAGATTTTGTGTCCAGGTGTTATCCACTTTATTGTTTTGTTCTATCTCTTTCTCTTTTTTATTTTTTTTTTTTTGTTTGGTAGTTAATTTGTTTGTTAGTTCTAGGTTTTTGGTTTTCGGTTTTCCGCCCCTAGCAACATCTTCCATCCCCTGCAGGCTGAGTGACACCCATTATACACAAGAACGTATTTATTTTTCCTTTACTTCCACTACTTCTTCCATTTCATATTGTTTGATTACAAATGGTTTGTTAGTTAATTTACTTATTTAATTTTATCTTTTCCTTATCCACTTCTTGCAATTTGTTTCCATCAACTTCCCGACCAATCCTCTAATCAAATAGAATCAATTCATAGATAGAGTGAGAGATAAAGAGAGAGCCACACACCACTATGTTTAAGAGAATAAGGTCTAATTCTACATCACAGACAAGACCATCTGAAGGGAGTAGGGACAGGAACCCACGAAGATATAGTACACCAAACCCTGTCAATTATGAAATCCTTCATACTGGAAATAGTACGGCTGTAGCGGATGACGACGGTCTTTCTCCATTGACTTCGACACAATCAAACAAGTCAGCTACGTTGTCGGAAGCAGATACATTATATATCGATAGACAACAAAGGTTAGAATTACAAGACAATTATATCGATAATTTCACAATGTATTTGCCATTTGTCATCCGACAGTTGCGAATGCTTGAATCAAGAAGATACTATGAAAGTGATCATCCCCAGAGTAATAGTACTAGTGACAGTAATAACAATATCGATGACGATCACAATGCCAATGACAATGACAACTACAATAACCACAGCCACAACCACAACCACACCCATAATGAATCGGAGCCTACCCATCTACTTGTGCCCGTTGATGATAGTTTCGATGATTCGTCGACCATCTTTGAAGACACACATATACCTTTGGAAGCATATGCTGCATCATATTTCAAGATTCTCGAAAAGGGGTTAACCGATTTTTCAATTAAAAGACTGTTTATATTAGTTGGAGGCATGTTGAAACACAATATGTATATCTTCACAAGTGAAGGATCATTTGAATTGTTTAAATCACTACGACTGAGTATCAGAAAAGAAAGAAAGAACCTGATTGTGGTATATGACCACCATGGTGCAATTAAAAGAGCATCATCTACAACCAAACGAGAGGATTTATATGGGGACGATATTATTATTGATGATAGACCTCACATTGTGCCCTTGGATCAAAAATTAAAAGGGTTGGGTTTACCTTTATTCAAAGTCCTGGTTCCATATTTGTCTTCATTCAGGAAAAATACTCCATTGATTATATTCAAGAAATTTAAAGAAGTCCCATCAGCTCCTGAACCGAATACACAAGATGATACGGAATTTGAAACATTTAATTTCTGTTTGGTTTATTCCAGGTTTTTCCAGCCTTGCCGAAGGTTCATATTTGAGTTTCATCCTGCGAATGAACCCAGCTTCAAAATTGTCATGTTCCAAAGTAACTTCCGTCCATTTGCAGATTTCAAATACAAGAATACTAGATTTAGAGTTATCGGACCATCGATTGTTCTGGGTGTCGTCCAACATTACAATCCACATATGAGACTATTGGTGATAGATGAAGATAAACCATCCTTGGTTGATGATGTGATAAACAAAAAAACAAGCGGTGGGTTCATCAAAAGGAAGTCCAATGATTCATACGTCCCATTTGATATGGATAACCCCGATACCTATATAAACCCAATTCCCAATAATTCGTTCGCCAACGAAATCACTTCTTCACTGTTACCGCAACCACTGTTTATCAGCAACGACCTACCTCCATTCGGTTCGTTTAAAGATTCTATATTATATCAAGATCAGCAGTTGATACCAAAGAAATACAACGAAGTAGGCAAGATTCAAATCTATCAGGATAAAGAAACCGTGCACGGCAATGATTTAGATAGTACCTTATCCGTAGACCTTGATTCGTTGGTACTTCTTTGCGTTATGAATACATTGAGAGATGTTTCCATTAGAAATTCTGGCAGAACTTATTCATCACCTAGTCTTATGTTGCCAAGTACTTTGGGTCGTCAAAGTTACGGATTTGATCCTCCCAATCCTGGGGTGTTTGGATTATAAAGAAAATAAAAACATACAGCCATATAGAACAAGTTGACCTTGTTCATCCGTTTTTTGCTTTTTTTTTTATTTATTTATTTGTTTGTTTGTTTCGGGTTTTTGCATTATAGAATCCTACATACAACTATTTAGTGTACTTATTACTTATATGTATTATTACCTGTATTCTTCTTTTTGGGTGTTTGTAGTAGGTAGGACTTAGAAATGTTCTGGTGATCTGGATCTTTCTCTTCTTGGAGGAGATCTTGATGGTGATCTGCTGTATCTTCTTTCTTCAACTCTACCTTCTTCACGGTCGTAACCTCTTCTGCCTTCTTCGCGATCGTAGCCTCTTCTACCTTCGTCACGTCTGTAGTCGCCATCTCTTCTTCTGTCGTCTCTGTAACCTTCTCTTCTGTCATCTCTATAGCCACCTCTTCTGTCATCTCTGAAACCACCGTAACTACCATAGCCACCTCTTCTACCACCATCTCTGAAGCCGCCGTATCTGCCTCTACCACCGTCTCTGTAGCCACCATCACGGAATCCGCCGTCTCTGTATCCACCGTCACGGTAACCGTAGCCACCTCTACCTCCATCACGGTAACCACCACCACCATAGCCTCTACCACCTTGGTAATGTTGTCTGACACGGTATGGATCTGATCTGGCAACTTGAACGACTAAACCATCCTTAATTGAATAAGGTAAAGTTTTACCGTCCAATTCCAAAGCACGTTCACAACTTTCAGCATCTTTATATTCGACAAAGGCGTATTTTTGACCATCATCTGATCTTGGAGGAGGAATGTCTAATCTGACTAATTCACCGAATCTTGATAGGAATGTGTGTTAGTTGAGGAAATTGAACTTGAAAAAAATAAAAAAAAAAAAACTTTGGAAAAATTGGAATTGTTGTTGATTTTCTTGAAGGGATAATGGGGAATTGAAATAGAAAGGGATTACATATGAAATAAAGGAAAGAAACTAAAAATAAGAATAATAAAAAAAAAAAAAAAAAAAAAAAAAAAAAAAAAAAAAATAGAAAAAAAATGAATTTTTTGTGTTTTTTTTTGAAGAAAAAAAGGGAAATAAAAAAAAAAAGGAATAAAAAAAAAAAAAAAAAAAAGAAATGAAAAAAAAAAAAAAAAAAAAAAAAAAAAAAAAAAAAAAAAAAAAAAAAAAAGAAAAAAGAATGAAGTTGGAAAACTTGATAGTGGAGATCAATTGAGTAAAAAAATGGAGAAATAGAAAAGGGAAAGGGAAATAAAGGAT
The DNA here is from genome assembly GCA_030557055.1 of Candida tetrigidarum. NCBI lineage: Eukaryota > Fungi > Ascomycota > Pichiomycetes > Serinales > Debaryomycetaceae > Candida > Candida tetrigidarum. The sequence continues at coordinate 14,799 of JAKTVF010000116.1, forward strand.
GGAAATTGAAGGATATTGAAGGAAAGGAAGGGGATATGGAAGGATAAAGTAAAAAGAATTGAATGGAAGGTTCATGAAACTGGTAATGTATATCGAGGACATGATGGGTTGAATAGGAAAACGGAGGATATGACCACATGTATAAATGACGATGAAATTCAGGAACCATGAAGATAAAATATAGGATGGGATATCTCTTGTTATATCCTAGAAATAGTTTGTTAATTAGAGATTTTTTTGGTAATTAGAGTATAAGCTTCCCCCTAAACAGAACAAGTAATAAAAAAAAAAGAACATCAAAAACTTTTTAACCAAAAGCAAAAACAATGGATCATACATACTTTTCAAAATCTGGAGCTAAATCAGCAGCCTTGGATTCTCTGGTAAAACCTGTAACATATAATGTATTCTTTGGCATTGTGGTAATGGGATAGTATTAGAAAGAAAGTAAATAACGAAAAGTTTTGTTGATTTCTCAGTTCACTTTGAATTTTTTCTGTCACGTAGAAAAAATAGAAGAAGAAGAAGCAAAGAACACATATTGGACATGGTTACACGACCGTATACTGTTTGTGGTAACTATGTATATGCCGCACACAGCCTCTGTGAATACGGAGATAATTTCACTTTTGGTTATTTATTTATTATTTCTATTGGGAAGAGAAAAAAAATTTTTTTTTTTTCAATCTCTCTCATTGTGTCTCTTGTCTCCGTCTATATGTACGTGTAAGTGTAAGTGCAGTATATATGAGTGAGAGTGTGAAAAATTATGTAAAACTATTTTGTTATCATCGCATATAAAGTTCGGACGAAAAGAAACAGAGAGAAAAAAAAAAATATACATAACCGTAACAGTTTCTGCAATTTCAATAATAACTAAATCAATAGAAAATCTTTTTTTTTCATTCATTCATTCATTCGTTATTGATATTATTCATTTTACAGCCACTTTAGGAAACCATCTACCCTTCATACTACATTATCACATATTCCAATAGTCATGAGCCAAAAGTTGAAAGAACTGCAAGTCCCCGCAAAACCACCTCATAAACAATCATTGTATGATTTGTATTATTTCCATTTCCCATTCACCATGCTCACACCAACAGAGACCTTGTTACTTCATGGGTTCCTATTGGGTCTCATGTCCTTGACTGTTTATGGAATCTACGCATACTTACCTTCAACCATTATGTTTACACTTTCTCGAGCTTATTACTACGTATTTGGTTCTGATTTAGGTCCAGTTAGTGGATACACAGATTTCGACTTGTGAGGAGTGATACCCAACTCCGTCCAACACACACACTCCCTCTCTCTCTGTAGTAGAGATAATAAACACATGAGTAATGAATGTGAACCTGTCGCCATGTATTTATTTGGCGCATTAATTGATTTTATTAATTTATTGGCTCTGAACTAATCTCAGAGTCCATCTACGCTAGTTACTTTTTTTTTTAGGTTAATTTTTATTTAGACAATATATGAATGTAACATACGTTGAACATTCTTTAATTTCCATAACAATAAATGATGATTAAATATCATGCTCCAAGTGAAATACCATTGTTCTCTAACTATCGTGCAGAGCGTACGTTTTCCTAAGACGAAATCAAACCCAAAAAAAAAATAAAAAAAAAATAAATGCGAATTATTTTTTTCAAGCAAAACAGAGACCAAATAACGCGTCCTCTGTTTTTAGGAATCCATATGTCCATGCAATGAGCACTAGACCAAATGCACCTTTCAAAGCTCCAAGATTGGTGACCAATGCTGGTCAGACAACTATTAAATCTTCAGTATCGGTGAACAGACCGACCATTAAAAGGTCCCTCCCACGACCGGCACCAGCATCAGCATCAAGTACTAATGCTGCAAACTCAGATCAAGCTGTGAAGAAACCCCGACCATCGACACCAATGGATTCTAAAACTGAAAAATATATTGTACAATGGAGAAAAAGAACTACTAAAAAGAATAAGACTTGGGATGGAGATGGGCGTGCAACTATCCATCATCTCGGGAATGGTGGATGTGAAATATCCGCCAAGACATCCGAGAATAAATCACTAGGAAAGAGAACCTTTACTACATCACCAGATTTTGAACAAGTGATTAGTTTAGGATCATTCGAAATAGAGTTGGATGAAAAAGTTGCAGATCTGCAAGAATCCTCGAAAGAACCAGCTGCAAAACCAGTTCTCAAACGCGTCTCTCCAGTGCCGACAACCACCGAGAATGTAACGCATCAGTTTAAGAAAGTTGCACCATTGATGTATACCGAAAGACCGACTTCCAGGAAAGCCTTGTATGATGATAATGCCAAGGCAATTGCACTATCTCCACCACCTAGAGAAACGAAATTTGTCAAGGTGAATATAGATCCGCATTTAGCAACAAAATTACGTCCACACCAAGTCGAGGGAGTGTCATTCTTGTACGATTGTCTCATGGGATATCGTGACTTCAACGGCACTGGGTGTCTATTGGCTGATGAAATGGGTTTGGGGAAAACGTTAATGACGATTACTACAATATGGACATTGCTTAAGCAAAACCCGATCCCAAGTCAAAAGAAAGGTGTTGTGAACAAAGTATTAGTTGTTTGTCCAGCCACACTTATATCAAATTGGAGACAAGAATTCAAGAAATGGTTAGGGTCAAATAAACTAAACGTTCTTACTTTAAATAATGCCATGTCGAATGAGAAACAGGATATACTTAATTTTGGTAAATTGAATGTGTATCAAGTCTTGGTTGTCAACTACGAGAAAATAACCATTCATTATGAAGAGTTGTCCACTGTTAAATTTGATTTATTGGTTTGTGATGAGGGGCATCGTTTGAAGAATAGTGCAAATAAGGTTTTGAACCACTTGATTAAATTGAACATTCCACGGAAAATTGTACTAACTGGTACACCTATTCAAAATGAATTGATTGAGTTTCACACCTTGATTTCATTTCTTAACCCTGGTGTTCTTCCTGATTTGAAATCGTTCCAAAAGAACTATGTGAATCCTATTTCTCGAGCACGAGATGTTAATTGTTTTGATCCCGAAGTAAAACGCAAAGGTGAAGAAATCTCACAACAGTTGATCAAGATGACGCTGCAGTTTATTCTTAGAAGGACGCAAGCAATTTTAGCACTGTATCTAACATCCAAGACGGATGTTTTATTGTTTGTTCCTCCAAGTGATTTACAATTGAAATTGTTTAACTATATTATCAATTTGAAAAAATTTAACCAAATTAACAGTGGGTCAGATTCATTCACTTTGATTAATTTGTTCAAGAAAATCTGTAATTCGCCATCGTTATTAGTTGGTGATGCATTTTTTCAGAAAATCGTTGAAAAACAGTTTAACCTTACGTTGTCTTCAGGTAAAATAAATCTTTTGATTCCCTTGTTATTGGAAATTGTTGCCCAGGAAGAGAAAATCGTGTTGATTTCAAATTATACCCAAACATTAGATCTTTTAGAGAAAGTTTTACATAAAATCAATTTAACATTTACCAGGTTAGATGGGTCAACCCCCACAAACATTAGAAACAAAATTGTCAAACAATTCAATACTAACCCCAGCATCCATGTATTTTTATTATCGTCAAAGTCAGGTGGTATGGGGATAAATTTAGTTGGTGCTTCAAGATTAATATTATTCGATAATGATTGGAATCCAGCAACTGATTTACAATCAATGTCAAGAATTCACCGAGATGGTCAACAGAAACCATGTTTTATTTATAGAATTTTCACCACGGGGTGTATTGACGAGAAAATCTTCCAGCGTCAATTGGTTAAGAATAAGTTGAGTTCGAAATTTTTGGATAATGATTCATCATCAAAATCAGATATTTTTGATGAAGGTGACCTTAAGAATATCTTTGAAGTGGATATCAATACCATATCGAATACCCATGATTTATTAGAATGTTCATGTAAAGGAGATGGTTCAACCCTTGCACAGCAACTTTCTCAATCACAGGATAAGTCAGGTGACGAAACCGAACCACCGTTTGCAACTCAAGCTTGGGTATCTGCTTTAGAACTTCTGAAAAAAATGGAAGATAATGGAGATATCCTCAAGAAATCCGCGGTTAAATCTGCATTGAGTGATTATCAACACTATGATCCAAACGTAAATAAAGACTTGTCCTTTGATACTGTTCTACGACGTCTTGCTAATAACCGTTGTTATCAGAATAAGAAGTTACCGGTATCGTTTATTATGCTGAGAGTAAGTAATCAAGATTAGTAAAGATGATATAATTTAATTTAATTTTGCATCATTTTCAACCTGGCTTCTGCAGCTCTAGCTCTTTGTTCTCTCATTAATTTCATTTTCTGTTGTTCGCTTAATCCACGTAAATCATCTACTTTATGGTTTGCCAAAACCCCACTAGATGAAATCTTTGGTTGTTTTAATTCCATTTCGGTTTTCTTGGCCAATTCTTCTTGAATTAATTTTTGCTTCTCCAGTTTGATTTGTTCATTCTTAGCCTTTTCCGCTTCTTCAATCTGTTCCTTTGATTTCGGCTGTCCAACTTTAGCTGAATCCCAATCACAATAATCTTCACCTAATTTATGACGCACAATTTGGAAAACTTTCCTCGCTTCAGCATCGGCAACTTCAGCTGGGGTTCTACCAGCATTGTTCATAACAACAGGTGATGCCTTGAGGTTAACCAACAACACCTGTACCATGTGTCCAAGTCCATTTGCTGCTGCATAATGCAATAATGTTGGTGTGTGAACATTATCTAATGTGAATGTATTCACGTCGATATTTTGCTGTTTAATAAAACTAATCAATTTTGGTGCTTTTTGTCTTTTGAGTAACCCAATCACCTCATTTGCTAATTGTTCATGTTTGATTTCTTCGGGAGTTTTGGAAACTTTCGGGGTTGTTGAAGACTTGTCAGGGGTTGATTCCTTTTGTTTCTTCTTGACTACTTTTGGTCTATCCACCACATGCAAATACATTAATTCAGCCCATGCTCGTTTTAATTCATGAGTAGTGGCTCTTTTGGTAGTGAAGGGGAAACTTTTAACTCGATCATCTTTATTTTCAATCACTGCTCCTTCATATCCCACTAGAATTTTTCTATTTGAAGGTCCATTAGCACGAATATAAATTGACTCACAGTCATCAAGATGATGTTTCCATTCTTGTAACAACTCTCTAACTTCTTGTATCAACGCCTGTTCATTGTATCTTCTAATACTTGAACCAGCGGAATTTGCCTTCCCTCGAGAATTATCACTTGCACTCTGAGATCCACCTTGTTTTCTTCTAGTAGTGTATCTATGGAATGTTTTAGATACAATGATATCAACCGCTTGTTCTTGTAGTGATTCCTTTGCATTGGGAGCATTTCCTCTGGTGTTCTTTCTCACATGCGATACAATAGCTCCGGCAAAATGACCCCCACCAATCATAAATAATGCCGATTTCCCAGTTTTAGGGAATTGACCAAGTGATTTAATTGGATCTTGTAGCTGAGATGGAGAGAACACTGCCTTGTAAACTCCGATTGCCTTTTCGGATGGCACCAATGGAGATTTAAATAGTATGAATGGCGACTCGGTGTTAAGGAAACTAACTGTGGACTCGTCTTCTTCCCCATCATCATTAACACTTTTACCTCCATTCGTAGTGGCGTTAACTTCCAATTTTTGTATCAAACTTTGTAGCTTGTCGTCTTCTGTATCACTCTCATCTTCTGATCCTGATAAACTTTCTATCGATTGCTCTTCAAGTAGTTTGTCGAATTCATCTTCTGTAACTGGGGGTAAGCCGTTAAGTTGTCTCTTTAGATTGTATCTATGCAAATCTGATTTGTAGTAATCTATATCATTTACTTTGGCGGTTGGTTTCTGTACTTTTTCTGTCTCATTTGAATCCTCCTCTTCTACTTTGATATTCTCTAAAGTCTTAGAATCAAAGTATAATAATTCAAGTGAGTTGGTGACTTTTCCTTGGAGATTGTAAACATAAAGATCGTCTTGATTCATGGCTTTCTTGGTGGTGGTAATGATGTACAAATCAAAGAAAAACTTGCTTGCAATAAAAAAAAAATTAAACCAAAGAGATCAAAATAGAAAAGAGCGCGAGAAAAAATTTGAACTGCAAAATTATTGTTGTCATTATATATACTGTATGTATATTTTATTTTTTTCTGTGTGTATTAATTTGTATACTTGTTTGTTTGTTTGTTTATTTTTTTTTTGTCGTACACAACTATCTACAATGACTCACCTACTTTATGACATTGTTGCAAAAAGTATTCAATCTTTTTAGGATCCATAAATGGATGGGTACCGTGTCCAAAGTTGATAATATAGTTTTGTTTGCCGAATCCTTTCAACATTTTTTCAACTTTTTTAGCAATAACTTCATCGGAACCATACATGGCACCAGGGTCCAAGTTACCTTGTAAAGTGATTCTTCTACCATTGACAACTTTGACGGCATCTTCAGGTCTGTATAACCAATCAAGAGAGACACAATCATAACCGGCATCACACAAGTCGTCCAATGCGTACCAAGCACCTTTAGCAAAAACAGTCAATGGAATTTTCTCTTCAATGCCCAATTCTTTCAATCTAGGAGGCAATTTAGCAGAAATTTGTTTCAAGTATGGTAAAGCAAATTCGTTGAAATCGTCTGGACCCAATTCACCAGCCCAGGATTCGAAAATTTGTAACATTTGAGCACCAGCAACGACTTGTTGAGCCAAAAATTCAACACATGCATCAGAAGTAGCTTGTAAGAGTTTATGAGCGGCTTCTGGGTATTTGAATATCCATTCCTTGGCATATCTGAACATTTTAGAACCTTGTCCTTCAGTCATGTAAACCAACAAAGTCCATGGAGCACCAACAAATCCCAAAAGTGGTACTCTACCATTCAATTTGGTTCTTGTTAAAGTGATTGCCTTATAAGCCCATGCCAATTTGGTTTTAACGTCTGGTTTTAAATCGACTCTGGCCAAATCTTCTGGTTTTCTTAAAGGTTCTGAAAATACTGGTCCTTTACCATCGACCATTTTAATATCAAATCCCATAGCTTGTGGAATGACCAAAATATCACTGAAAATGATAGCGGCATCAATCAAGCCATCAAAATGATCTATTGGTTGGATGGTGATTTCAGAAGCAATTTCTGCATCTTGACAACATTGGAAAAAATCTCTGTCTCCTTTAACTTCATGATATTGTGGTAAGTAACGACCTGCTTGTCTCTGAAAGCAAAAGAAGAAATTGCTGTTAGTATACGTGTTTTATAGTACATCATCACATCTAATATCAAGTCAAACATACCATGATCCAAATTGGAGGTCTTTCGACTTTTTCTCCCTTAGCTGCTCTAAGTATTAAATCGTTCTTTAATGGTGCAAATTCTGGCATTGTAGTCTGATGTGGTATAATTGGTTTGTTTTACGTCTAAGCAAAATTTTTTAATTTTTTTGCTTTTTTTTTGACAGCAATGTGGATCTTTTATATATATCTTAAGTTAACACCGTATAGATTGCAGAAGATATTGGATTGTGAAAATTTTCGCTGTTTCGGGTCCCGCCCACAAAAAAAAATATGTAAGCAAGAACAGCAAAAAAAAAAGTAAACCGGGAATACGTGGAGATAGTGTGTGTGTGTAAAACAAAGTGAGAAAACGGAATGTAGCTGATAAAATTCTCCGCTAAAATTCACTATTGTAATTCGAGCAGAAATACGCACATGGTAGAATTCACCAAAACGGTAATGTCGAGTGTATTATCTTTTAATTTCTATTTTTTTTTTTGTAGATTGTCACTAAGAACCAGCCGTAGTAGAACTTCAAGTTTATCTTTTGTTTTATTTTTGATTGTATTTATATCTCATTAGTATTATAATCCTATGATTTTTCCTCCCCTCCCTCCCTTCTCCTGGATACGAACCAGCTTCGCTAATTAGATTGTTGCCATGGGGCGTGACACAAGAAAAAAAAAAAATAGAACAGAAAAGAAAGGAATATAATGTGAGATAAAAAAAAACAAAACAAAAAATTAGTTTCTTAACCAGATAGTACTTTACCGAAACATCATAGAGCCACACCATCACCATGCCACTGGAAGGAGAAGAAAGTGCTCGTCACGAACAACCACAGACCTCAGAACCAGTTGTAACCACCACCTCGATTGGTCCGGCTAAAGAAAAACAACCGAATATTTTTATCCGTGCATTCAGAGCAACATTCGGTTATCGCAAAACATCATTAACTTTATTTGTATTATTGACTATCATATTGACTGTTGCCCTCTCCTCGTACGACAACAGTCTTGACTTTACAATTGACCTACCAGAAACTAAACTTGAAAAAGAATTGTTGGATTCATCGTGGTTGGATTTGCAAAATATTGCTCAATATCCACACCCCTACGGCTCTCATGCAAATGACAAAGTTCATGACTATTTGAAAACTAGAATCCGTCAAACAATCAAAGGGATACCATTTATAGAGTACGATAATGGCGATGAGAAAATCTTGTACAATTCGTCTAAAGGTGTGGTTTCTTACTACGAAAGTAACAATCTTTTAGTCAGAGTCAATGGTACTGACAGTTCACTTCCTGCGTTCCTCCTTTCGGCCCATTATGACTCTGTACCTTCTAGTTATGGTGTCACTGATGATGGAATGGGAATTGCCAGTTTGCTTGGGGTTCTTTCTTTCCTTGCGAAGGGTAAACAACCAAAGCGTACTGTGATATTTAATTTCAACAACAATGAAGAATTTGGATTATATGGGGCACAAGCTTTTGTTACCCATCCATGGTTTAAACAATTACAATATTTCTTGAATTTGGAAGGTACGGGAGCTGGAGGTAAAGCTATTTTGTTTAGAGGTACCGATTACGGTATAGTGAAGCATTTTGACAAAGTGCGTTTCCCATATGCCACTTCTATTTTCCAACAAGGTTTTAATAACCGTTTGATTCATAGTGAAACTGATTATAAAGTTTATAAAGAGGCAGGACTTCGTGGGTTGGACTTGGCCTTTTATAGACCACGAGATATTTATCACACAGGTGAAGACAACATTAGAAACATCGACATTAAGTCATTGTGGCACATGTTGTCCAACTCAATTGATTTCACCAGATTCATATCCAATCAGAAAATAGACGATGAAGCTGGTAAGGATGAACCGGCAATTTATGCGAGTGTTTTAAACTACTTTTTCTCGACATCAGTAACTACACTCACCACCATTAACATGATTCTCATTGTCTTGTTCCCAGTAATTAGTGGTCCATTATTGTTCATTACTATTAGATATAAGAAATGGAACATCAGCACTGCTAATTTCCTTAGTCTCCCATTGGCGGTTTTTTTGACAAGTCTTGTTGGTGCCGTAGTTGTCGACAAAGGTTTCAGGCACGCCAATGAATTCTTACCAACTTCTCGTCCTATGTTATTGGTTGCCACCACAGCTTCTATCTTGTTATTGATCTATTACATTTTGTTGAATGGGGTCAACTTTATAAGCCCTTCTGGGGATCAAAAATTGATTTCCATAATTGAAATTTCATTTATCTACTGGTTAGCCTTAATTTTTGTGACCAATGGCTTAACTCAAAATACAATTGGCGATGATCACACTGGTGAATTTGCTTTCACCATCTTGTTCTTGCTTGAAGCGACTGCTTCTTTGTTTGGCTTGATTGGATGGACATTTACTAGAAGTGTTAAAGAACCATCTGGAGATGAAGAACCATTGTTAAATGGCCGGATTGAAAGATATGTTGATGACTCATCACAAGGAGATGATAGCAACGATGATCAAGATGAAGAAGAAGAAGAAGAAGAACATAATCATCATGAGTTGACGATCAAGCACTTGATGCAACATTTCGGCTACGACTGGTCCTTACAATTCCTACTCATTGTTCCAATTTCCTCGTTGGTGATTTACAATTCAGGATGGTTAGTTATTGATGGTGTTAACAAGTCGATACAAGAATCTCTTGCAGCTGAAAATTTCATATATTTGTTTATTCAGTTATTTGCTCAGTTTTGGATCCTCCCAATATTACCATTTGTTTACAAGTTGAATAGGTTTATGGTCTTGGGGTTGACAGCATTTGCTATTGTCGGAGCCACGTTAATTGCCTTCCTTGAACCATTCAATCATGACAATCCATTGAAATTAAGATTTATTGAGAAAGATGGTGTCGCACATGTTTACGGGAGAACCAATGTTGGAATTTCTAGACTAATTGGTGATATGCCATCCATCAAGGAATCTCGTGCCAAAGTTGTATGTGACAAGTTACCAGATGGTAATGAAGATTGTTCATACAAAGCTCTTCTACCAGGAAATTCATCTGTGCCTGCCCTCCGTGTGAAATCTGCCAACTCCACAGCAGAACAAGCATATATAAATTTTGGAGCCATTGAAATTGATGCTCCAGAAAGTAGGCTGTGTAATGTGGATTTCAAGAAAGTCAAAGCTGTCGTTATCTACAAGGATGAAATTAATGCCAAAAATTTCAAGTCTATCCCAGAAGGGTTTTCTGAGGACTCCAAGGGTAACTTGTACTACAAGGATGTTTCTGGAATCGACACTGCCCAACTTAATAAGCTAGGATGGAACAAGAAGTTCAACTTTGGGTTCTACTGGTTGCCAGATATTGATGACGATGCCACCACATTGCTGCTCCAGATCCAATGTTTCTGGTCTGACGTGGCTAACCCAGCCTATGATGAGTTGTTGCACTACAGTCCGAACTGGGTGACGTGGGCCAACAGAGACAGAGGGTTGGTTCTGGTATCTAATAGAATTGAAGTATAGAGAGTAGTATATATCTGTGTGTGTTTAATAGTTGTATAATATAAAAATGACTAGCAATATACCAAGGTGACTTTAAATAATAACTCGTGTAATGAGTAAAAGTAATTATTTTTATTAGACGATAGAACAGTTGTGGTACGATTTTTACATTCGTTATGTAAAATCACCCCATTTGCACGTAACTGATTTCACGAATTGGGGTAGCAGATAGAAGATTATAAACCAATATACTCCTCTTTCATGTTTGTATATATCTGCTTGCTTGGTTCCTGCTTCATTAAGCTATTTGGCCATCTGCTTTTTTTGGTACACAACCGCACACGATATTCAAACATTGTCATTTTTTTTATTATCGGAATAGACGATAACATTACCTTAACTCACTTCAGAAACACGACACCTACAATCTTGCACTATGCCATCGCATGAAGAAGATACCCTGCTTGATCAAGAGAACATCCACTCAATTATTGTCCCGATCATCAAGGCGACCAAAGAACGAAAAGAGAATGTACGATACTCGACACATAAGATCACAGATCAACTACCACCCTTAACTACAACCAATTACAAAAACAGTACAGTCTCTTACTTCATGTTATTACAATTCTTCTTTCTAGACAGAGGTTTCAAGAACATTGCAGACTTCATAGAACGCCCTTATCCATACGATGAGTACGTAAATGACACCAACGAGTGGAATAGTAATACTGGGGAAGTACGGAGCAACGGTGACCCTCTAACTTCCACAAATGACACCAAAATACATTCAATGTTCGTAGCTCAAGTTCTTTGGAAAACAGCACTCGAATTTTGTGAATCCGTCAATGCTAAAAGATCTTGGAAACACATTCTATACACGGTCATGTTAGAGACAGGGTACGTACAAGCACGTACAGATATTCACAGAAAAATACAATCACTCACATTCGATCCGTATGCTCCCTTCAAACAGTTCAATAACGATATTCACAACTTAATAGCAACTGCAAAACGTTCGAAATTTCGTTGCGGTGATGAAACCTTCATTTATGCAATCCTCGATAATATGCCGGATATGGACAGAGCCAACACCAACTGTACCTTCGAAGCTATACACGGCAAAACCGGTGACTTGGGAAGTTTCCTTAGAATCCTTGAAGCGAGATGTATAACAGGTAGGTCAAGGACCGAAACTCCGTCTAACATGGGGTATGTTAATAACAGCTATACAAGCTATAGGAGTAGCTATACCAGCAACAACAACAACAACAACAACAACAACAACCCATGGCCTCACAATTCCATGAACTACAATCCTCATGAAGATTACTTTCAAAATATGCAGCCGCACCCAATGTACAACATGCCTCCAAACCCGAGGTGCAATTGTCATCAATATCAAATGTACAATATGTATCCGTATCCGATGTACAATATGCCTCCACATCCTATGAACAACAATTCTAACAACATCGCTAACTACAATGCTGACAATAATTGTAACTAAAATGATCCACACGGAAACAATAGCAACAATTGAAGCCAGGGGCCAATCACGTAATCGCAAAGGTAGAAACCACTCAAATAACTCATATTCGTAAGAGGAGTCATTTTCCACAAGTGCATAGTCAAAATTATTAAATAGATAAGTGTATAAATTATAATCATCACATCCCCATATACAATACAAGAAAGATCTAGAGTAAGAATCTAGATGGCCTAACTACTAGATAGTTCGTGGCTGGTGGTGGAGATGTACATGTGTAAGATTCATAGAATGTGAACAAAAAAAGTAATTGCAAAAAAAAAAAAATGAAAAAAAAAGAGAGGGAAAAGAGACGAGAAAAGAGACGAGAAAAGAGACGAGAAAAAAAAAATAAATGTCCCTCCTGTGGCTCGAACACAGTACCTCCAGATTTCAAACGGTAGTCTTCAGTCTGACGCTCTCCCAGGTGAGCTAGAGGAACATATTTGATGGAAGGGTAATTCAGGTACACGCCTGACTCGTGAAGTACAGAGTAGAATGCATGCCAAATAATTTCGCAAGTTGTCAGGAAATAACAGTAGCTATAGTCCTGAAACCACTCTGAATTCATTCTGTGGTTAAATATATATCTAATAATAACGGTATAGGACCTTCACTCTGTCTGTTTTCCATGTTTTGTTTGATTTGTGTTTTGTATTTTCATTCAAATTTGGTACAACAACTCAACGAATATATATGACAATCAGAGACAATATTAGCAACACATATTTAAACATTCATGCTCTAGACATATTCGTCTATATCACCAAGCACAACTCGCCACTTCAGAGAAAGAGAAGGAGAGAGAATGGCAATAATTCGTAGGCAAACAGTAGCCCATTAATGGACAGGAGCTGTACAACACACAAAAGAAAATGAATCTCGCCTCCCACCCATAATAGAAGCATTACTATACATTGCTCCCACTCAGAGACATTAGAAATAGCAACATAGTCAGTTTCATCAACTAAAGTAGTCTACGGATGAGGCATCATAGATATGTAGACAAAACCAATGCGACATTGCCCAACATCTCATCACCTGCAAAACAAAAAAAAAAATAACAAGAAATAAGAGAAGCAAAAAAAGAAGCCCAATGCGGGGCTCGAACCCGCAACCTTTTGATGACTTTTGTTTCTAGTAATGGATGTGAGTCCAATTACCGTCCTAAGAGTCAAATGCTCTACCGATTGAGCTAACCAGGCTTTCTGATGTCAACCATCTCTTTCCCACATTAACTCACCAATCCTTTTTAGCAGAATATACTAAGGAAAATTTATTAGAGACAAGCTGAACAACTATTTTCCTATCATCATATAACTGCTAGCAATAATCACCTAACAATACGAAACAAGCTAAACATGAATTAGGAATGCTTATTGTTAATTGCTGGATGCTAGGATTAACAGACATCTTGTGTACCGTCCGTTCCAAATTAGTGTCTTTAAATAGAGTTTACAATTTCAAGAAACGTTTTCTCTGGAAGGTGAATCCATTCATATGGTTCAAGATATTATTAATAATTCTAACGTTGACAAATAATAAGAGTATTACACGATTTCTTACTGGATGAAGATTCTACAGCAAGTTGTGTAACAACCATGAATGCAAGTGGTTACCATAATCTAATATAAAAAAATTAAATATAAAGCACTGTCTGATAGTTACAGAAGTTCAACAAGGAACGACTCAAAGCATCAAATTAACAATGCTACAACCAAAGCAAGATATGAAACAAAATTGTTTGAATTGGCACCAGCCACAGTGGTAGATGATCCATTCGAAGTTTTCGATCCAGAAGAAGTGGATTCTTTGGAAGTTGTTTCTGATTTCACACTAGCTGACTCAGTAGTTTCTGATTTGGAGGTGTCTGAACTAGTGGCTTCTGATTTGGAGGTGTCTGAACTAGTGGCTTCTGATTTTGAAGTGCTTGAAATAATAGTTTTTGATTTTGCGGTGCTTAAACCAGTGGCTTCTGATTTTGAAATGCTTAAACTAGTGGTCTCAGATTCTGATGCATCAGATCCTATTGTTACTGAGTTGGCTCCCAATAATCCCAGATCAGCAGTTCCAGTATCAGGAGAACCCTGATCGATGGTTTTGGTATTAATAGATCCCCAATTGATGGGTCCACTACCAAAGCCTTGAGAACCCGTTTCAGAAACAGCACCACTGTCACCACTGTTACCACCAGCGTTACCTGAATCACCTGAACCACTGCTACCACTGTCACCACTAGCACCAGAACCATCAGAACCATCAGAACTACCAGAACCACTAGCACCACTAGCGTCACCAGAACCACTAGCACCACTAGCGTCACCAGAACCACTAGCACCACTACTACCACTGCTACCACTGCTACCACTGCTACCACTGCTACCACTGCTACCACTGCTACCACTGCTACCACTGCTACCACTGCTACCACTGCTACCACTGCTACCACTACTACCACTGCTACCACTGCTACCACTGCTACCACTGCTACCACTAGCACCACTGTCACCACCAGGGCTACCAGAACCTCCGAAATCAGTTGGACCTCCTCCTTGGGAAGCCATCTGACAATAGAAATTTTTGAAATCAGATGGAGAGGATAAGCTACTACCTTGGCTATCACCACAATCGTGGGAACATTGGGCCATATCATTGAAGAAAGAATCTGGCATGTTACAAAGACACAGATAACTTGTAGCACCATTAGTACCACATTTCTTGGCTACTTCTTCTCCAGCCTTGGAGCATGACGAAAGATTGCACGAGTCTCTTTTGATAAAGTCAAATAATTCAGTTGTTGCAGCAGATGCTAGTGCAATAAATAATGAAAAAGTTAGGAGCTTCATGTTTTTGGAGTGTATAGGTGGGAAGAAAAACTCAAATCGAGCTACAAAAGTTCCTAATTTGAACCTGTTTTTATACTACAAGTACAGTTTTATCCACTAAAAACGTGTTTGTATCGCCTATTTGTGCATATACGAATGTATTCCAAAAGCGGTACATCCCTGTAATACTTAAACAGGAAAAAGAATCTCGATTGTTTGGGTTGAATGACCAAAGAGAAAGGACAGTGTAACTTGAAGCCCCGAACAATCTTTTACAATGGCTCTGGGGTACAGAACAATGAGACGCGAAACCTAGGTCGTCAAAACAATAATAATAAAAAAAATAAATATGGGGAAGCCCAATCTATACTTCTGCAGGTACGGCAAAAATTTATCGTCACTTTATTGGCCACTTTGTATTCAGAGGCTGAGTTAACTTTCATTTCTTCAGATTGAGCTGTTAATGTTCTCGTGATTACTAATGGGTAATCATTTGTGAGGGTAACACGGATTTACGATGTATTATCACCGTAATCGCTACCAAACTAAGAAATAAAATGGAGTGAAAAAAAAACTAGAGCTAAGCCCCTTAGGAAACCGACGATTGTATAAGCTTATGATAAAAATGTGTATACAGATTACATAATTGAGTTTGTTATTGTAAGTAAGAGGGACAACAAACAAACTCCATATCATTCATTCATATAATTCTAATCTATTTGTTCACTCCATAATTCGTCTATGGGAACAACACTCTCACTGTCACTACTTTGTCCTAGTGTCTTCTGTCTTGTGTGGTTTCTTGTATATCATGGTCAGAGCGCTACCAGAACAGTACCGCGAGATGTAAAAAAAAAATTTCTTTTGCGATTTTCTCCCCATCATGGCTCATCTCTAAGACCACACAAAAACTGTAGCAAAAAAAAACAATACAAAGAGAAGAAAAATTTTTAGTACCATGTTGTCCACATAATCCACTAATAGACATTGAGGAGGATGAGAAAAAAAAGAAAAGCTCTACGCGGGACTCGAACCCGCAACCTTGAGATTAAAAGTCTCACGCTCTAAGCCGATTGAGCTAGCAAAGCTGATCAGTGATTTCGGGTTTGTCGAATAATTTACTAACGTGATTGTTTTACACTTTTGAACAATTTAGGAGTATTATACACATGTCTTGGAGTGCTGCTAAACTGGACTTTTACTCCACCATGGTAAGGTGGTGGTCTCTATATAGAATTTTGACACATCACTTCAACATCCAGATGAAGACACAAGTATCATCATGTTCAATGGAGTCGTAAATGTAGGTCATCCTGTGTAATGAGACATATATGATAATTTACAAAGATGGTTTCTTCATATAGACATATTCCTAAAAGTACGATTCCAGGTTTACAATTAATATGTATTTAATACGGATAAGCTGGTTCATGTTGCAACAGGGGTGTTTCTTTTTAGAGATCCAGGCTCAATGGTTAAAATTTGAAGTAAGATATGTAAAACTCAACCACGAGAGGTACCCGGCAAAAAGATCTTCTAATCAATGAGAAATGAGTAAATTTTTGAAACCAGAGTATGAAGTTCTATGAAGAATGACGGACGAATGTTGATATGACAATTTTTCTTCATTCGAGTCTCTAAATGTGGGTGTGGCTGAAGTAAACTCATGTCTGTGCCACCAAGTAGTAAAATGAAGTTCTTCTTTATGACAGGATGATAGTAATCTTATTAACTTGAAAGGTATCGGATGCGAGAGTTGAATTGAATTGGAATAAAAAGTTTGACCCTTAAAAATATGTATAGAATATTGACACTGGAAAATAATAAACAATCCGTCAAAAGTATAATACCAAATTTGTTATTCGAGAATGCCTAAGAGCCTTATTGCTTATTAGAGGTAATGAAACATGGATAATTCATCATTTATTATAACACTAACCATCTGATACAGACCTTTTCAGATATTACTAAAATTGCAGCACCTAAAATACAATTACGTTAGTAAATTATTTGACAATCCCGGAACCACTGATCAGCTTTGCTAGCTCAATCGGCTTAGAGCGTGAGACTTTTAATCTCAAGGTTGCGGGTTCGAGTCCCGCGTAGAGCTTTTCTTTTTTTCTTCTCCTCAATGTCTATTAGTGAATTATGTGGACAACATGGTACTAAAAATTTTCCTTTGCTTTGTATTGTTTTTTTTTGCTACAGTTTTTGTGTGGTCTTAGAGATGAGCCATGATGGGGAGAAAATCGCAAAAGAATTTTTTTTTCCTTCTCATCTCGTTCGAATAGCGTGGTAGCGCGTGGGGGCGTGAAAAACAAGAAGCATACCAACAAGGATTCGTCATGACAAATTGCACTAGAGGATGTGCGCCAGATATGAAAATTCGTCTCGAGTTTTTTACTCTAAGGATTCTGAATCATAGTGTCAGAGTTCTAGAATTCTTGAATACAAAATACGAAGCAGTGAGCGAAATATGATAGAGTGAAAAAGTGAATTGATTTATAAAAATTTACAGAATATAAATATTGGCATAAATCGTCTCTTCATATAGATGCTCCATCGGAAATATAATGAGGAACTTATAGTTAGCAGTAGGGTAATTTGCACAAGTAATCCCAATTGAATTCAGATATATTTTGTGGTGTATTCCTCATGCAACAATACATTAAAGATATATTATATTTTATGATTAGATGTAATTTTATTATTTTTACGACATGGCGAATATCTAAGCGACATCACCGACGAGAAGAATCGGCGCGGTGGCAAAGTTGCCAGACCAAACCAGGCTTAGTAGAATAGGGGTTATTTCGTCACATTTACACTGTGAAGGTCGAGGGTTCAAATCCCTCCTGAGTCATCGATTTCTTTTTTTTCTTTCGTCTTTTTTTTATATATTGTGTACCAAGATGGTTTGTGTTTCATTCTGCATATCTCATATCTCACAATCCATGCTCTCTCAAAATTGTTTCAGCAAGATACTTGTTTTTCATCTTCTTTAGATAGAGTGTTATAATTCCGCCAAAAATGTGGGCCACAAAAAATAAATATTATTGCGACAGAAAGCAATCCGTAATTAAACACGTTCCTGTCCTAGTAATCGAATCAATGCATAAGCGAGGTGAAATACAACATACTTAAACAGTCCACTTCTAATTCTGACATATCTCTTGCAATATATATATAGACACTCACTAAGAAACGTTACAACAAATTTCTTGTTTTGTATCCATTAATCTTTAACAATGTATGTTTTGCAAAAGAACGATTGGAATAACGGCATGCAACTCCAACGATGTGACCATAATAAAGTACATGAGAGAAGGAGAGTACACGTGTTTACGAATCTGATGAAGAAAACCAAATAATTCAATCACTACTTAACTATAATTTAGAGGCATTGACAAATTCGGTACCTTGTTTAATTGATCCTTGTAATCCCTTCAATGCGACTTCAACTAATTTCTTTTCAGCTGGAGTGACAGTCAATTGCTCAAATGGATTGACAAATGATCTGATTTGTCCGTTTGACAAGACAACTGGGACGGAGAAGAATTCAACACCACCCAAGTATTTTTCAGAAAATTCTTTACCTCCTGGAACACCTGGCAAGTAAATGTAGGAAGAATCTGGGACTTTACCACTTGGAGTTGCACCGCCTGTTACCGAACTGATGACGTATTCGGCAAATCTATAACCAGCATAAGCCATTGACAAAGTGGCGGAACCAGCACCATTCTTAGCTTTGACAACTTCGTCACCACCAAATTGGACTCTGTCAACAAATTTGGTGTAGTCAGAATCACTTAATAGTCTGACACTTGCATCGTATCCCACCAATGGCACAATGGTGTCACCAGAATGACCACCAATGACAGAAATTTTACCTTTCAATTTGGTTGGGTCGGTATTAGTCAATTCTCCCAAAAATGTTTCAGCTCTAACACTATCCAAAGTGGTAACACCAAACAATTTAAGTGGGTTGAAAACGCCCAACTTCTTCAAAACCTCAGCAGCAATTGGAACAGTGGCATTCACAGGGTTGGAAATGATCAAAATAGCTGCATTTGGAGCAACTCTACCGATGTTGGCCACTAAATCTCTAATAATTGAGGCATTGATGTTGAATAAATCAGCTCTGGTCATACCTGGTTTTCTTGGGACACCGGCTGGGATAATCACCAAATCGGTTCCAGTCAACGCTTCAGTGATGGCAGTTTTATCTTCCTTATCTTTTGGTTGGTGGCCAGTAACGACTGCTGGAGTATTGATGTGGGACAAGTCAGCAGCCACACCTTTGGCATTGACAATATCAAACAATGCCAACTCGGTGACGTTTGGGTTTAATTTCAAAAGTAAGGATAATGGCTGACCAATACCCCCGGCAGCTCCTGCAACAGTGACTTTAACCATGGTTGATACTAAATAATAATATTTTTTTTTAATAAAGGAACAATAAATAAATAAAAGGAATATAAACTTAAACAAATAATTGTATGTTTAATGAAGTATTATGGAAAAAAAAAATATTAGAAAAAGAACAAAAAACAATAAACTGAAATATAGGGAGACATATATAAGATCTTTTTTTTTTATTTTTTTTTTTAAGTTCTCCATAGGTGGGGTCGTCTTTGTTATATTTCTTTGACTTGTGATAATTTTGTATCCGCGGGATCAGGTGTGTCGCAATTTTTGTTAATTTTGTTTATGTAATATCACGTGTATAACGGGTCGCAAGTAACCAGGGACGACAACAAATAAATTATTGTCGTCGATGATGATACACGGAAATGTTAACCACAGCAACGAAAAAAAAAAATAGGCAAAAAAAAAGAAAATTATTATTATATTATCGGAGGGAAGAAAAAAAAAAAAAATTACAATTGTTTATCCCAATCATTCACCCACGGATCTATCAAACCACCTAATGATATTCACTACGTTTCTAGCTTTAATCACAGCTGTATCTGCTATCGATTGTTCTGTTGATGAACTCAAGCCTTATAATTTTGAAAGCATCAAGGGTGTCTACTCATTTTCCAGTCTCAAGAATACTCCGCCATCCACCACAAATCTTACTTGGAATATCGGTATATGTGAACCAATAAACAACATCCAAGATTGTCCTCAAGGCTCCGATATTTGTGGAGTCACAACTATTGAACTCAAAGATACAAAACCGTTTGTTTCCGAAGTCATTCCATTCAGTGGCACTTTACAGAAAAAGTATGAAACATCAGATAATGGTGTCAAGATATTATATAATGGTGCCCGTTGGGGTGACGCGCTCGTGAATGCTGAGGTGAACTTTATTTGTGATAAAGACTCTTCCGACAAGAAACTTACTTTAGATCAATGGGATGGAAGTAACTTAAAGCTTTCCATGAAAAACAAAGCTGCCTGTATCACCAGTGATAAAGACAAGAAGAAGAACGAGAAACCCGATGGAGGAGAATCCTGGGGATGGTTCACTTGGATATTCATCTTTTTGGTTTTGTTCTTGAGTATTTACATAGTTGGAGGTGCATGGTTCCAATACAACAAGGGCAACGCTATAGATTTCCAAAGTGCTTTGAAAGAAGTCATTGAAAACTTTATCGAACTATTGAAAGGCTTACCAAGCTTCAGTAAGGAAATTATTGAAAAATTCACTGGTAGAAGTAATAGAGGTGAATACAGTGCTGTATAGTCGTATCCTAAATGTATTTTCTGTATGTATATATGTATGTATATGTGTATGTATATATCCTTTCTTTCCAATGAAAGGGATTAATTCATCGGATCAATTGACAAGAAATTTGTATCACACAGACAACTTCCATAGCCGGGTCCTATGTACATGTTACATTTCGTGAGCGATGTAACACAGAGGTTGTTCCGATTTTTGTACTTCTTTATATTGTTTTTTTTTTTTGCATTCGTTCGAGCGAGTGAGCGAGCGATTGAGTGAGTCGACAGTGGGAGGGAGAAAAACACAAGAATGAACAAACAAAAAAGAAAAAAAAAATAGAAGAAAAAAGTACGCCCGCATTCATCACGATTTACTCATCGATCATTTTACTACAACAATCACTCAAATGGCTACTGTATTAGAACTTATATCGTCTTTGAAACCAAATGAAAGGTTTGTTTCATTTGAGTTTTTCCCTCCGAAAACCGATTCTGGTTTTAGAAACTTGTTGGCCAGATTGAACCGTATGCTGGCTTTCAACCCATTATTCATCACCATTACGTGGGGAGCAGG
>JAKTVF010000117.1:0-35513 GCA_030557055.1 Candida tetrigidarum
ACTCTTTCCAACATGAATACCATATGTTGAACTTGTCTGTCACTAGTTTTGGTGTTTTGTCTACCTGGTTTCAAATACAAACAAGGTCTTGAATCTTTATCATAACCCAAGATAACTTCTTTACCAGTTTCGTTTTCTTCACTAACCACGTTACCATTGAGTTTGTTTTCAGCTTCAAAAGGTTCGGAAATTCCAAACTCTCTTCTCCAACTCAATGTCAATTCAATTCTATCTATAGCATCATTGGTGACCCATTTTGTGGCTCTCAAATATCTAAGGAAACACTCTCTAGTCAACCATGATTTTTCACCCACAGTCAATTCTTTGGTTTTATTACCTGCACGGTGTTCTTGTTCACTTGTAGCGACTTTCAAATTAGAGTTTTGGAAATGGCTCAACACGGCGGTGTATTTTGATTTTTGGTCCTCTGTCAATTCAGGTTCTTTCGGGATAACTGATTCAGAAGATGGTTCAGTAAATGGGAAATATGTCACCTCTGATAATGCTACTTCTTTTGACACAGTGGATTCTTTTTCATTAATGAGTGTTGACTCCGTGGAAGAAGAAGGAGAGGAAGTAGTAGCATGTGGTGGAGGGGTGCTCACTCTGTTTCTTAATTTGGCAAACATAATTAGATGAGGAAGGGGCTTTAATAATTTCGCAGACGGGGTTGATGGTGGCTTGTATAATTATAAGGGTTTCTGATATGAAATATAATTAAGGAAACTAATAAAAATTAAAAAAAATACCAATAGGCAAAACAAATAAAGAAAGAAAACAAAAAGAATACAAAAAAAAGAGGTTTACATATGGATGATTTGTTTTTGGTTTTATAAGGTTTCATAACACCACAGAAAGAAACAAGCTAAACGTTCCCATAGTGTAATTCTGACTAATTAAAACAAAAGGAAGAAGAAATAAAAAAATAGAAATTATATCCGAACCCGCTCAGATTCCGTGTACTTACACAAAACCGGAAATGAACGCAAAAAACAAAGGAAGAGGAAAAAAATTTTCCTGCTTTGTTTTTCTGGTAATTCGTTTAATAATGGATGATAGTAGTAGAGATGGGAAATGGTTAATAGTTATTTCCGAATATTGTAGTCCAATCGTGACTTATTCTATATGCTCACAGACACGGCTGATGTTTGAATATATCATTTGGTAGGGGGGTTCAACATGAGAGTGATTCCAACTAATGTATTTTTTTTTTCTCCCGCTATTCGGCGTTAATTTTATTTCTTTTCCTGTGTTAAATGCGACAACGAAAGAGAAAGAAAATAATGGAACTTGAATTAGATTCCAAAAGAAACAATCGAACTACGTAATACCACGGTATTTCTTCTTGGCATGGGGGAGGTTGTACTAACTTGAACTACAATAGAGCGAACCCACCTGGATGTGGTGTACCACCATCCAACGAAACTGTCCATTTGTTAACTCATTCGATGGGTTAGATAAAAGGTTGCAGTATACCGACACGGATAATACACCCACGGGTGTGAGTCAAAATTTAACAGCAACAAAAAAAAATGAGATGGACCGGGCATCTGCACACAAAATAAATAATAAAATACAAAAAAATTAAAAACCTCACGCGCCGCTTAACTCTCTCAATGGTGCGCGATTTTTTATTATTTATTTTTTTTTTTTATGTTTATGTTAATATTTAATTCCGTGTATTCATTGTATACTTACACAGCGGTTTGCTGGAGGATACGTGTTCACCACCGCTCAGGTATAAATTCCATTCCTATTATATATCGTACTATGACAAGTAGCCGTAAGATAAATATGTAAACATCCCTTTGGGTTTATGATAATTGGGAAATACCTTACTAATTTCTGATTAAATGCCCACCTCGTGATGTTCCCTGGTTTGGGCAGCAAGAACTTATAAAGACAAGAATGGTTTCTAGTTCTGTCTGTCTAGTTTAAAACTATATTTCAGGGGTGATAGTTTTTTAAGAAAAGACTTTGAGTCATGAAACATCCCCCACCCCCCATGACTTCACTTTGAAACCACTCCCCTCAAAAAAAAGAACAATTGGTAACTAGTTGCAAGGATGAAAAGATTTACAATTAATCAAATCCCTGACCTCAATACATGAGTCAGTATCGATAACTATTGCCTTGCACTCTAGTAAATATGTATACATGTACATTTCTGACGAGTGGCGTATCACATGTCACGTGTCACGTGACTTTAGATTTTGGATTTTGTAGTAGAAAATTTTTCTACTGTTTTCGCCCTTCTCGATTAAGCTTCGTATATGGAGAGAAAGAGAGAGAGTTTGTGGATTTAGCGACATCATAACTGTTATAACCCTTACCCAACAACAAGAACCACCACGATGAACATGGAATCACAGTTCAATACACATAAGAAACCAGGAAGACTACCCACATTAGTACAGCTTTCAATAGCCAAACTAAGGCGACATGTATCACAAATCACTGATGTTGGAAGTGCGCCTTTCCATTTACTTGAACCAATCCTACAACAGATGCCATCAAAACAGTTAAATGAATTAGAAGAGAACTGTAATCAACTAATACCATACTCAGATAAACTATGGATGAAATTAATATCTAAAGATTTTCCTGATCGTTCTGGTAAAATCGATCCGCTCAAGTTGGCAACCGGATCAAATTCCAATAATTCCATGCCTTATAAATCATTATACTACAAATACTGTAAAGATCGAGATGATTTCAGAAAGGATTCAGCAAAGAAGTTAAGAAATGCCAATAGATCTATCGAAAGGGAGAAATCAAAGAGAAAAATAATTGCTGTTGATCAAGTATTGAGGGATCCAAGTATTAGAAAAATAAACTATACTAGTACCAATGGTGGTGCTGGTGGTGGTTTTGCAAGATCTATGCAACCAGTGAATAAGAATTCCATATTGGAGAAGGCAAAAAGAGATACAGTACAGTCGAGGAATCTCATATTTGCTAGAAATCAACATCTCAAGGCATATGATCCATTCCATGCCTTCAAAGTACAAAACAGAGGTAGTAATAATAATAGTAATAATGATTTTATTAGAGCACCCAAGGTTACAAACGTTAGAAGGACTACATTTTTCAATGCAACTGGTGATAGTTTAAAATCAGCAACTTCTACAAACAGGTTACCACCTGTAAAGAGATTAAGGTCCCACGAGAGTGTTGCAAAAAAAGAACAAAATTCACTGTCTGCATCTCCTGGGAAACAAACACTTGCCAACCAAAAATCATCAATATTCATTCAACGCAAACGACAGAGTCCACCGCCTATATCGCCAAATAATGCATCAAAGAGAATAAAGAAACCGGCTCAAACAAAAGAACCTCCAAGTAAGATAAAACAACTCAAATCTTCTATATTTAGCTAATTAATAATATACATGTAGAGTGTGCCCCTCGTTATTCATTTCAATTTCATCTTTTTCAATAGTCTACCAGAACTAGAATCTTCTAATTTCTTCTTGTATCCCACTCCACTTAACTTATCTGTCTCGGTGCCTTCTCTATCTTCAACGAATTTTTCACTATCGTTAACAGCAATAGTTTGTCTATGACTTTTAGATTTCAATTTCCCATTAATCAATACTTTTTCGGCATTTTCAGTTATGAACTTCCTACTCTTATTCTTTTCTAACCCCAAGGTAGATAACAAAATCAAAACATCATTGACATTTCTCAACTGTAATGGATTTTGGGCTCCACTGGAAATAACCAACCCATTCGATCTCGTACCTCTAATTAATTGTAACACATTATTGAAGAAATTCTTTTTAATCAAATTACTATTCGTGTCATTATTGGTATATCCTACATTCCCTGAAATCAATTGACTATAATTAATTTCAAACTTGATTCCTTTGTCAATCGCAGTATGCAAAACTTTAAACTTGAGGAAATAATTCAACCTACTTGATAAGTTCACCGATAACAAATCAACTTCTAGGTTTAATACTGTCAACTGTAATGCTTTTTCATTGTTTGGTTGTATCGCGATGACATCAAAATGATTGGATAATTTACTCAACTGTGGAACTTTGGTAGAATCATTGACTATTAACGTGATACGAGAAAATAATCGAAGTTTGGTAAATTTTGGTTTTAATTCTTTCAACAATGACTCAATAGGGATGGGATTGATTTCGTTTGGTGTGTTGAGTGGAACCTTGATGGAGTCACTTATGGTAAAGTTTATAGCTTGATGAGTTATACCAAGGGAATAATTCGTTATTATTGTGTTCTTAAGGTTCTGCAACTCTTGTACATTTGGTTGTTTGTCATATGAGTTGACTGGCCATGGGATATTTAAATCGTATGACATTGTTAGTGGATCCAAGGAGTAGTAGTTGATTGATTGAAACTTGAAAAAAAAAAAAATTGTCAATAAAAAAAAAGCCAAACTAATCTCACGATGCTCCATCTCCAGTATAATTGCAACATTTACGATCTCAACCTCATCAAGTACAACAAAGCATCTTACCCACAGACAAAACTTAAAACAAGAGCATCCACTAGAATAATCTTCGAATACCGAGGAAGACTGTAACGGAGAGAGGATCGTTACGATTACTAATTCAAAACCTAAACCATATTCCACGTGACCTACCGCCACTTTTATTTATGTATTTATTTTTTTTACGTGAGATGTGGCGATCTCGTCTTGTTTGCCACCGCCGTCCGAGACATACAGATAAACAAAACAAGTCAAAAAAAAAAAAATAGTACACTATAAATAACAGTTAGATTCTACTGTCCTTTTTTTTTGTTCTTCTTTTTTGATTTCGAACTACCCCACAACCTGTCAAGACACCATTATAACCCATTTACCAATGTCATCAGTAACGAATTTGTTTATCGATAAAGGACAACAACCCAAACAAGATAACCATGGAGTCATGGATCTTGGGAAGAATTGTCAATATTGTAACCAATTAGATTTCCTACCATTTGTATGTGAGTTTTGTAACAAGACATTTTGCCAAAACCATCGAACCATAGAACAACATCATTGTGTGAATAAGGAAAAATTCTTTAACCAACATACAAGATCACCCAGTCCAAATTCGGGAGTATCATCAAAGACATTATTCCCTGATCGAGAGGCTGATAAGAAGAAACTAGAAGCTAGTTTGAAGAATAGTGGTGTGAGACCAACTACTATTAAAGAAACTCAGTTTAGAGTTGGTGATGTTGCTGGAACTAATGCTTTCAAGAAGTTCCAGAAATTTTTAAATATTCAAAAGAGTAAGAAGAAGTCGGGTACTGGTAGTGGGTCGTCCACTATTGGAAAGTTATTTGGGAAATCAAAATCCACTACTACCAACAAATACGTTGATATTGCTAATTTGAAGAAGAATGCCAAAGGTGACACCAAGATCAAATTGGAAGATAAAATATTTATGTGGTGTGTATATGTGAAAAATCCAGACGATGATTCGATTGATGTTGAGAAAGACAAGAAACCTATATTCGTCAATAAGAATTGGGTTGTTGGAAGATCACTTGATTCAATAGCTGATGTTTTACATATTCAGAATAATAACAATGTGACGAGCAACTCACTGGAGAAACTCAACATTTTCAAATTAGAAGTAAATGCTGCAAATCCAGAAGGTGAACCAAAATTAATCAGTACCTCGCTAAAATCAAGTGTGTTTAAAACAGGTGATACTATATATCTAGTTAGAGGTACCATATAATCCATTAATTAATTTATAGAAAAAATGTCTGCGTTAATATTGTCTCTGTGTATTTATCTATTTACTATGTCCTCTAATGATGTGAATATTTGTTTTATTGATTCACTAGTATACATTCTCTTGTTGGTCATGGTCTAGCCAATTCATAAGACAATTTTGATCTGCTAGATGTTCCCAACGACTGAATTTGCCCACTTCACAAGATTCCGTAGTATCAGTAGCAGGACATGAAAAGTATGGGTCATGTTCATATCCGATATCTCTGAACCAGTGGATTTTATTCTTTGGCGCAAATAAACTAACTCCAATAGAATGTACTGGTGCATCACCCCAACGTTCATAATAAAATTTACCTGTTGAATCAAGATGTTTGAACCAATTATTGTATGCTTCACCACGGAAGAAATCCATATCTCCAATTTCAAAATTCGACCAAAAATGACACGTTGAATAACCCCCTGCCACTTTATTCTTTTTAGGGTTTTGTAAATCTTCAACTAACCATTGGAATGTCCCATTGGGGTCTACATACTTGTAGTTATCGTTTTCATTCAAGTAACGTAATGTTTCTGGCCATAATGTCTTGATGGTTTCTTCGATATCATAAAGGTTGATGGTGAAGCCATAGATTTTCTTGGTGTCTTCCATATACCTGAATACATCATAATCTATACTGGTGAAAAACTTGACTTGCGGTTCAATTCTCCAATAATATTTGTATTTCGCCAATTCTGGAACATTGTAAAATTGACCCAGGTAGAAACGACACATGTTGTGGTAGGATGCCTTCTTGGCGTATGCAATGTTGTGTTTGAACATAAGTTCCATCTCGTTCTTTTCCTTCTCAAGATCAATGGATGAAGGTTTATCCCATAACTCTGGCTGGATGTGGACAAATTCCACAGGAGCATCGCCAGTATATTTCAATATTCTGGTCTTGAATTTATCAGTAAATGGCTGGTCATTAAGGAATGTATATGGATATCTGAATTTAGAGTTGAATTTTTTTTGGAATCGTCTAATACTTTGACCGATTTTGGCAACTTCTTCGTTTCTGACCAAGGCTAATATAGTTGCGTTTGCGCGTTTGTAATCCTGTAAATCTTCTTGGGCAGGAGGTGGTATGAGGGTTGCATCTTTTGGTCCTCCTACTTTTTCACTCATTAGTTTCTGATAATCCTTAGTTATCTGGTTGACAATCTCTTCAGGGGTACCCTTTTTATTTCCCTTGTTCAAAAATTTGAATTCAACTTTGCCAGGACCTAATAAATAACCATTTTGATCTAGTTCTGGGGACGAAGATTTTAGGTATTTCAAACCAGGTAAATATGAAAAGTCAAACTTGTCTGTCAACGCCTTCATGGATGACCAATCATCAGGGTTATAATAGTCTTCAGCAATCTTGATTAGATGTTTATGACCTTGGGAATAGACGAAAATTATAGGCATTGCAACAAATATTGTTAGGAGTAACAATATATTGACTAGCTTCCTTCTTCTTATACTTAATAGCTTGATCATTGTGGGTCTTTTAACATTGACTAATAAAAAGAATACGTGTTTTTCTTGGGTCAGTCTAAATCATTTGAATAGCAATTGTATGTTTAGGAGTAGAAAAATTTTCCAGTGTAAAGTGGTTTGTGAACATCAACACAAACTAAACAAACATACAAAAAAAAAAGAACTCCACCAAAATTGAAATCTAATTTTAAGCCTTGTTATAATCTAAGAGTTGGCAGGGTGTGTAAAAGTGTTCAAAATATTTTATTAATTTCTATTTTATTTTATTTCATGTGTTCTACTTATCCCTGAGGTATATAGTTTATATTTTTATTTTCTTTTTTCTAGCTTACTTTGTTTTCGTCCTCGTGGTCTATTGGACTGTTTGTTTAATTAAAAAAGCTTATTAGATCTGAACAATCTCACTTCTCTTTTACGCTGAAATCATATCACCACCCCTTGTTTAAAATTTTTTTTTTTTTTGTTTCTCTCGGTACCTGAAATTCCGCTTGATATTTTTTGTATTGTAGATCAAAATAATCCCAACGCGACGTGACAATTCGCTTACAACAAAAAAAGAAAAATAAAAATACATGTACCAAGAATTTCTCGTTTCTGCATCGCCGCAGAGGACCAACTTACTTATAATACCGAACACAACACTACTCACGATATGGCTATACCTGCGGAAGGACAACTACTATACACTTTAGGGTTTATTCGCTGTAAAGATAACAACAAGATCTTGCTTTTAAACAGGAACAAAGCACCTTGGATGGGGTTGTACAATGGTGTAGGAGGAAAATTACATTCTGGCGAAACACCGTTGCAATGTATGATAAGAGAAGCTAATGAAGAAACCGGATTGAACTTGTCACAATTTAAAAGCAGAGGGGTCTTGAGATGGGAAGTTAATTATAGTGACAAGGTGGCAACACCACACCAACCAAGTCTTGGTGGTTTATATTTGTTTACAGCTGATATTTCTTTGGAACAGTATGAAAATTATAGAACTCCTATGGTTTACAACGACGAAGGAATCTTGGACTGGAAAGATTTGGATTGGATTATGCACCCTAATAATTTGGGGGTCGTTGGTAATATTAAAATTGTTTTGCAGCACCTATTTGAGAGCAACGAAGACGACTTGTTTATCCTGAAGTACAATGATTACAATTTGATTAGTTGTGAATTCCATCCAGGTATGAACCCGTTGTATACCAGCTGATCCAATGAAAAATATAGAACATTCCAGAAACGTGTATTAGTTTTTAGTCAACAATAATAAATAAGATATCTAAAATTATATGGGATATGGAGTAATGCGTGCCAATGTCTTCTGCATGGATCGATGTAGAAACACCAGTTGTTAGCAAATCTACCAATGATTATGTCGTCGTAATGTCGTATACGACATGTGTTTCACAACACCTTTTCCCGACATATTTCAACTTGCATGTTTGAATTCAATTATACAGATGTGGATATTTAATTCATGTATCCCTTGTCAGAAGAGGCGAACGGTACTTTCGTGTGGTAAATGAATATTGGGTGTATAGAACAATTACTGCTAATTTCGTGGGTTTTTCTGTCCAAAGATTCAGATCTCTCTTTTGTAAGATTTTTTTTTTCAATCGTCTGCCCACATTTAACTCTTGAATTTCTGCTCTCAACCCCATCTCCAATACAGAAACTATACATGATAAAACTACTAATACCAACTATTCGACTTCATGGGGTTAGAAACTATTCCAAATTGCCAAACAAGTTGACGACTTTAAGCAAATTTGATTTCCCATTGGCTACACATTCAATTAAATCCATTACTTCTAATGTTGAAAAATTTTTGAATAACCAACAAACCAAAGTAACATTAAATGGGCATATAAATAGAAAATCAAGAATAAGACCAACTTTAGGGTTTGGGTTTTTAAGGGATACGAACGGTGATGAAATCCAATTGTTGGCTACTCCGGAATTTACCAATGAATCGATTTTTGAATTGATGAAGAAATTGACTGTTGAAGATTCTGTTAGTGTAACTGGGTTCATTCAGCAAAAGCAAGCAAAGGATAATAACAATAGTGAAAACTCGAAAGAATTAGAACTTGTGGTTGAGAATTTTCAGATATTAAACTCTTCGAATTTAGATGCTGCAAGATTAGATAAATTGAAACATAACAGTGCTGCTGATATCCCGCCACAATTTAGATATTTACAATTAAGAACCCCATATTATCAGGAAGCACTTCGGTTAAGAAGTCAAGCGGCTCAATTGATAAGAGAAATATTTACCAAAAAACATGATTTTGTTGAAATCGAAACCCCTTTGTTGTTTAAATCAACACCTGAAGGTGCCCGTGAGTTCTTAGTGCCAACAAGGTCTTATGATAAATTTTATGCATTGCCTCAATCTCCTCAACAATATAAACAAATATTAATGAGTTCTGGGATCACTCGATACTTTCAAATTGCCAAGTGTTTTAGAGATGAGGATTTAAGATCTGATAGACAACCGGAATTTACTCAGATCGATTTGGAAATGAGTTTTATCAATAACTCCGACCAGGTCGGTGTTGTAGTTGAAGATGTGATTCATAACGTTTGGAATAAAATTGGTGGAAAATCAACTTATAAGGTGAACAATGACGGATATTTGGAAGAGATTACTCATGAAACAGACTCCAATACTATAAAATTTAGCAAATTAAACTACATTGACGCATTGACAAAATATGGTATTGACAAACCGGATTTGAGATCTAACTTGACCTTCACAAGTCTTGAAGAATTTTTTACAGCAACGGAAAATGAAGAATTCCCAGTTGTCGAAATTTGTATTTTAAAAGAAGCATTTGAAGCAGGTGGATCTACCAAATATAAATTACCTAAACCTTTCACTGATGACCATGATTTCCCATCCAGAAGACCATACGTATGGGCTGTCAATCAACCACAAGATGCGGTTAGTTGGTATAAAAAATTAATCGATGCCAACATCATTACTCCTACCAATGCATTTGATGAAGAGAAATTGCAAGGATTGTTGGATTTACAGCCTGGTGATATATTTGCTGTTTCTACAAGATCTAAATTCCCTTATGAAAACCCTACTCCATTGGGTAAATTCAGACAATTGGCTATCAAAGAATTCCCCGGCAAATGGCAGCGTCCTATACTTAAAGACAATCAATTGATCCAACATTACGATACAAACGAAGTTGTTGTGGGATCTTGGGTGGTTAATTTTCCGTTATTTAACCCTGTTGAAATCACAAACCCTGCCAGTGAATCTAAAGAAAAATATCCAAAATACGATTACACCCAATTTGAATCTACTCATCATCCATTCACCATGGCTAAAATTGAAGATTATGATTTGTTAGAATCTGACCCGTTAAAAGTTAGAGGTGAACACTACGATTTAGTTATCAACGGTGTTGAAGTTGGTGGAGGTTCAAGAAGAATTCATGATCCTGCATTACAACAATATATATTTGAAGAGATTTTACAAATCTCAAACTTCCAAGATTTGTTTGGTCATTTGTTAAAAGCATTGAGTATGGGGTGTCCGCCTCATGCTGGGTTGGCATTAGGTTTTGATAGATTATGTGCCATGTTGACTGGTTCAAACAGTATTCGTGATGTGATTGCGTTCCCTAAAAATCAATCCGGTGTTGATCCTGTAGTTGAAAGTCCTACTGGAGTCAAAGAACAAACCTTGAACGAGTACTACATTACTAAAAAAGAATAAATAGATAGCATTCTTATCCCTGTATATATTATTTAAAACAAATAGATATTACTTATATTTTTC
Organism: Candida tetrigidarum; assembly: GCA_030557055.1. Classification (NCBI taxonomy): domain Eukaryota; kingdom Fungi; phylum Ascomycota; class Pichiomycetes; order Serinales; family Debaryomycetaceae; genus Candida; species Candida tetrigidarum. Next base: position 11,026 of record JAKTVF010000117.1, read on the forward strand.
GATGTCTCCTTAGATCAATTTCTATTACGTCCTCTAATTTTTTGTTTCTTTTCTGAACCTGATCCCATAAGTTCATCAAACTTACGTTTCATATATCCACTTTGTGCCCTGTCAGCTTGTTCTTCTTTACGTCTTTGTTCTTCAGCCATTCTTTCCAATTTCAACTCGATTGGTTTCTTGGCTCTCTTTGGTGCTGACTCTTCGTTATCTTCTCCATAGTATTCATTTTCTTGTTGTTTGATTAATGCCTTCCAGTCATACTTCTTACGGGAGAACAATTCCATACCCCAATTCTTCCATACTAATCTCCCATATGTACTTTCTTTAACTTTATGAGATTCACCGTACAATTCCGACGCTATTCTATCTTTATACATTGGTAACAAGACAGTGAAATTCCATAAAGTATCAACGATATGGGAACCATATGAGTTACATGCAAGACCCACAATTTGACCTTGGAAGATATTAAGCAATCTTTTTCTTAAAATTTGTACTTGTTTAGGTTCTTCTGGTTGAACAACTAAAGCTTTTTCGACAACATGACAGAAAACACCATGGAAACACATCTGAACAAATCTTTCAATTGGTAATGCCATAAAATTGAACCATGTACAAATGACAAATTTGTAATCATATTCCATTAGTTTTTCTAAGAATAATGCACGTTTTCTTTCTTCTGCAGTTGGCCAATCATCTCTGGTATTACCCAAGGTTGATCCTTGTAATTGTAACATATTTTCAATGAATTCAGTGGTGGTGTCGTCAACTGGGTTCTCGACATTATAGTTAGGAGCGAACTTGATAAATAATTGATCTATTATTTCATCACGTCTATAGTTTCCTCTTGTTATGGAAGCATCGATTAACTTATTAACTAAATCCAAGTTTTGAATGTCACCGATGGAAATTAATTCAGATAATTCAGGGATAATTTGATCTAAAATAAATTCGACTTCAACTGGTTTCAATTTGAACAACAATGCTTGAATGACATAAACCCCAGTAGTTGATCTTTTAGCTAGTTTCAACACTCTATCCTTCATGTACAACTTGTACAACCTTTCCAAATACTTAGGACGGGCACCATCATTCTTAATAACAGATTCCAAGAAATGAGATCCGACTGAATCAGATAATAAATATTCCACAAATGACTCCTCAGTGGTATCCTTATCTTCCAGATCCTTACAGAATATAAGGTGCCAGAAAGTACGTTCACGGTCCACCAACCCTTCAAACTGCACTAATAATTGTAATACAGGAGACCCAATTTTATGAATACTTAACGCACGAGCTGATTTGGCGTCTAACCCAGCTGCAATAGTTTGGCAAAATTCTCGTAATTCATTCTTGAATGATTCTGGAGTTTGGAAAGCACGATTAAAATCCTCATTATCTTTGATCTCGATCATTTTTCTTGCGATTTTAGATTTCTTGGATCTCAATGTGGAATTAGATGTTGTTGTCGATGGTAATTCTTTTCCTGCAAGGATCAATAATAAAAGTCTCAAAACGTGGGATGCATATAGGTGATCAATCATGGTAGCTAAATGAGGTTTAAACTCATTAAGCATACTAATAAATAAGGCTTCCATAGAAACGCTATCGTCCTCTTCCTCTTGTTCTGCTTCTTCTTCATCATCATCTTGTTGTTGTTCTTCTTTAGTTTGAGTTAATTCCTTTTCAATTAATGCAGCAACTCTAACAACTAAAGTTTCCAACACATGAGATGAATATTTATGGAACGCTAATGAAACAAAATGATTCAGAAATTGCTTAAAAATCTTCTTCAATTGTTTATTATTAGCAAATAAAACCAATCTTTCCATTAATTTCGAACAGATTTGGTTGGTAACTAATTTCAATTCTTTACCTTGTGCTTCTTCCAACACAGAGTTAATAAAACCCTGTCTTTCTTCATCGCTATCAAATGCATTTATATTCAATGTTGATTCTGCTTGTTTGAAATAATCTAATTCATTGCTATCCACAAGTCCAAAGAATGTGTTTGGAACACCAGATTTGGTGTTGTCTCCTGATTCTGAAACTGGAACGTCGACATCGTTTGCTATTTCCGATTCAACTTGCTTTGATTTCTTCTCAGCTCTTCTTCCTCTTGACTTTGTCTTACCCATTTGTTTATTTATTTTATGGTCTGTGGTAGGTGATTTTAGTAATAACTTTGAGTTGGAAAAAGATCTGAGATGCTCTGCTCTTTTCTTCTCATTGAAATCTTCTCTTGTATTTTTATTTTATTTTTTTTTTTGTACAATATTGATGGGTTTATGTGCAGGAATTTAATATGCTGCATGAAAATGTGGGAGAGTTTTGCAATATCAGAAACAAAAAGATATACAGGCGTGAAACAACTTTATTTTATTCTTTATAAGCTAATGAAATATAATATAAACTAGAAGAAACGAAAAAAAGAAAAATAACCAAGAATACCGAAAATTCAAAAAAGAAATTTTTATTTGAAAACCCCCTGTTGAGTTAATGACAAAACACCAACAGGTAATGAAGAAAAGAAAACATTAACACCCCTCAAGTTGAATTTATTCACACACCTTTACTGATAATTCATTAGCAGCTTGAACCCCGTTAGGAAGGAATAGAAACTAATCTACCATTTTCCATTCTGGTTTCCGCTATCACCATTGTAACCTTGATTTCCGTTACCACCACTGTTACCTTGCTGATCATTTCCACCATTGTTACCTTGATGATCATTTCCACCATTGTTCTGATCTTCATTAATCAAGAGAATGATAATCTCAACCTCTTGACATTTGTTATCAATACTAGAATCGTACAATTTGAAGGTACCACGATCGTCAACAGGGCATTCCCAGAAATCAGTACAACCATCAAGAGCCAATAACAAGAAACCGTTATCTTCAACAACAGACCAGCCACAACTCTTCAATGCACTAGGTTGAACTGGATCATCAAATTGGAATTGGTGATTTGAGACAATTTCTCCGGTACGTTTGCAGTCATCCTTCAAAACACCATTACATAAGTTGAAGAAGTTAACACAATCTCCCTTGTTAATAGTACAAGAATTAAGTGGAGTTGTTGGTGAATAGCCACGTTTATACTGCTCACATTTACATTCAACTTTTTTACCATTGTGTTCCAATTGACCATCATCGATTTCAAATGCCAAAAAGATATCTTTCTCGTCACATTTTTCTCTAACACCTAAGGCAAATTCATAATCAACAGTATCTAAAGATCCTTGACCACTATGATCATTTTTACCGTCGTGACCATCATGACCATCGTTAGTTGGCTTTGGTTGGTAGTAATCAGGCTGAGCAACACCAGCATTGACAATGGCAAATAATGAAAATGTTAAAGCGGCAGTGGAAAACTTCATTGTGGATAGGTTGATTGATGAGTATAATTGGATTCTGATGAGAAGAAAGAAATTAAAGCAAAATTTGGAAATTTGGAAGACGTCTGGGGTGTTATTTATACTTTTTTGAAAGTATGAGGAAGAAGGCGGTACATTCTAGGGATTATGGCTGTCCATTAAAGGTGTATACCCATATTTGCAACAACTTAGTGAAATGATTGATGGGGGGTATAAATATCTTTTCAAATCACAAAACCAAAATTCAAAACCAAGCCTCGAATTCTCCAAAAACCATTGACACACACACAGAGAGTACGGACTTATTTATATAGATCTGATTGGATTTTGCTGTATCCATATTATTGGTAGCACTTCCATGATTTATTTATCTTTCTTTTTCTGTGGTCTTATTCAAGAAGTTGACATTGATGCTAAATGAAATTCTTGGCTACATCAAATTATCAAACAAAGGTACTACCTTGAGTGCAGACTGCAAGGAGACAAGAGGGTGTCTTATTACGGGGTTTTGATGGAATGTCTTTGTAATGTGTTCTTGATTGTTTTCTATAACAAACAATTACACTACACTACAATTCACACCAACACACAGAAAGATAGTCACACCTAAGAAATAAAATTACACCCAAGTTCAATCTTAATTGGTTGGACTATATGGATCGACATTGGTTCCCTGGCTGACATCCAGTTGTAATTTTAACAGGACTTTGATTTTTGTTTTAAAAGTTGTAATTGCATTGGTAAATCTAATGCGTATTTAATTGATCTTGAATAGTGAATTTATAATTGGAGCCCACTGTAACTAGCAACTATTACACTGCTCAATATTACTTATCTACTTCAATAAACATACACCAAAAAAAAACACTGCCATTGCCACCCATTTTGTATTGTTATTTATACACACACATAAGAAACCATAGAAATGTTTGAAATTCCGTGCGGAATTGACCCCATGATGAACCAAAGAGTTAAAAATATTACAATACTGTGATGTAATGGCTTTGGTGTGTAATTAGTGGTTTAGTAAGCAGTGTTTTTTTATTCTTTATTTTTTCCGTATAAGCGATGATTAAATATATGTGAACGGAAATAGAGAATTATTTTGTGTTGAAAAATATTTTTTCTTCGAAATATAGTTAATGAAAAGGACAAACGAATCAAAGTATTTATTAACCGAAATACGAAAACAAAAAAACAATTTATTGAAAGGATTTAAAAAAGCTACTGGAATAGTAGAATAGAAAAAAAAAGACGAGTAAAGATAAAGATAAAGATAAAAAAAATATAGTAGAATCCTTTTCAAATCAGTAGTTTAACCGAAGAAGTTAAGCATGTTCTCCTTTTTAACATGGAGAAAACCATCCGTATTTGGTCAATCTGAAAGCGGCATCTCTCTTTTCAACACCGGCTTCTTCATCAGCAACTTCTCTCTTGGTTGGAGAAAACCATCCGTATTTGGTCAATCTGAAAGCGGCATCTCTCTTTTCAACACCAGCTTCTTCATCAGCAACTTCTCTTTTGGTTGGGGAGAACCATCCATACTTGGTCAATCTGAAAGCGGCATCTCTCTTTTCAGCATCAACGGATTCTTCATCAGCAACTTCTCTTTTGGTTGGGGAAAACCATCCGTATTTGGTCAATCTGAAAGCGGCATCTCTCTTTTCAGCATCAACGGATTCATCGTCAGCAACTTCTCTCTTAGTTGGAGAGAACCATCCATACTTGGTCAATCTGAAAGCAGCATCTCTTTTTTCGGCGTCGACAACATCTTCATCACCAACTTCTCTTTTGGTTGGAGAGAACCATCCGTATTTGGTTAATCTAAAAGCGGCATCTCTTTTTTCAACACCGGATTCACCAAGAGCTTCTTCAACAGCAGTGGTGTTAACAATCAAGACAGCTGGATGATCATCGATTTGAATGAAAACAGGAGCCAATTCACCATCCAATGGGATAATAGCTTGGACAGCGGTTTCTGGGATAGCAACAGCAGTTTCGTTGGTTGCGACTTCAGTGTCTTCAACTGGACCTTGGGCTGGGGCGGCAGCAACTAAAGCAGCTGCAATGGTAGTTAATAAAGCTAAGGAGAATTTCATTGTTAAGATAATAAAAGAACTGGAAAGTTGTTGTAGTTGTTGTTCAGGAAGATTGCTATTGTAGTAGAAAGCGTTTGTTGTTTTCTGATGAGGAATTAGAATAAAAAAAAAGTTCAAATCAATTGAAGAATCAGATCCTTATTTATAGTATTTTCGACTCTATATCTTTCTAATTGCAAATTTCTTTTTATATCAGGTTTCATTCTATTATCTTTCAATTGACTTAGAAGGATTCATACTATTTTCTTTTTTGTTTTCTTTCTTTTTTTTTCCGTGGAGAGAAAATAATTTTTGTACTCTACTTTTCTGTGTGCAAAAGTCCCTTTCGCAGCCAAATCGGGCAAGTGAAGAAAAAAAAAATGCAATTGAAAGAACATACATGGAAGCTCCCGAAATACTTCGTTTGCATGAAATACCACATATCTAGACAAATTAATTAAAGATTTTTTAGTAATAAAATAATTTCTTTTTTTAATCCGAAGATTTCTTTTGTATTATTATTTTTTATTTTGTTTTAGATCCCGCCTTAATTAAGGTTTTGATCCTAGGTAGAGTTGAAATTTAACAAGATTCCCTTAGCTTGACGAAAAGGGTAATTTGGACCTAAATAATAAACCGCGGAGAAACTAAGAAAATGTGGAAGGAACTAATGATGGAACTAACTTTGAAACAAATGAAACTGTGGTACATCATACAACCTCCTTTTATTTTTCTTTGTCGGTAGATATTCTTATTCGTGGTATCTGTGTTTTTGGAGATCCGAAAGGCATACGTTTTGTGAACTGTGGTGAATATACTTAACCATTGAGCTGATAAAGAATGAAATGTTTCATAATTGTTTCATAATTAAGAGAATACTAGAATTCTGGTTGGCAAGAATGAGATCATGAAAAACGTGGTATTGAATATTGGTTCCCTGATTTGTAATCCAATCAGTATGTTTGTTGCAAAAAAAAAAAGAAACAAACTACAAGATATTTCTTATTTGATTATCTATTAGAATGGTTTGAATGATTGCATTATTACCTCTCTTATTTATTTATCTATACCACACAAGAATATCATTGTTAACACTAGGTGTTGGATTCTAGTGATGATATTTGGTTATATTATTTTTTTTTTTTTGCTAATTTTTTTGAATAAAATCTATGAGAAAATCACACATATTGTGAAACTGCCAGTATCTACTGCTACATATCCTACCTGTTCATCATAGTTAAATCGACATTTGGATCCTAGACCACGTCGAACTTCATTATGCAATAGTATATTTGATGCCCTGTGTTTATCACGATTGACGTCATCACTTACAATTCACGACATGATATTTTTTTTTTCTAAATCTATATGCAATCCGTGCTATAATGTTGCGCTATTGTAATTTCCAAAGCTAGTGTATATACAAATGTAAAATGAAGAAGTAAAAGAGTGAATCAATTGTAATTGGAGTGAATGTAGTAATGAGTGCTTGCATGTCACGTGGATATTTCTCGTAAGTATCTGTGTGTTTGTGTGTGTGTGTGTGTGTGTGTTGTTTAATTTAGCCAAGAAATTAAAGGTCTAAAAAAAACTAAAAAACAATTTGAAAATCCCTCCGTCCAGAATGAAGCGCAAAAGAAGACGACGTGGAGTCACCTACATAATATGACATTCTACGAGAATTTTTTTAATTTGTGTTCTTTACCAGTCAGCCCATTTGTTGTCCATTGTGCATCGTCCATCATCTGTCTATTGATGATGATCATACTATTTTATATCTTGAGTTTCCTATATGGAGAATGTGTAGTGTCGATACTTTTACTAACAAATTTCTACTAACCAATTAAATAATATAACACAATTTTATTATTCAATCAAAAAATACTAATCTCCAAACCCTAAATAATATTTGCTTTTTTTTTTTTAACAACGATATTTTACCTACTTCTGTAAACGATTAATTCCCTTTTTTTTTGATTTTTTGGTCCCAAGAATTTTCTTTTCAGTTTTTTTTTTATTTATTTATTTATAACCCCATTTTTCGTTTCGTTAAACAGTTGGAAACGCGTGTTTTCTAAATTTCAAGAGAATAGCCATGCCTGTCCCCACAAATACATTAATTAATTCTGATTCGGAATCGAATGCAAACAGTAACTCTTGGGAAATCCCTACACTGAATTGGGAACAGATATATCAAGAACGTGAAGAAAGACGTAGACGCGCTGAACAACAAAGAATTGGATCCCCATTCGGACATCCTTGGTGGACTCCATATGGAGGAATTGGTCCATCTCCTAGATGTTTGGATGAATGGTTAACTATGGAAATATCATATTCAATCAGATCTAAACCTAACTGGGTTTCCAAGTATAAAGACGAGGAAATCGTCAAGAAGTGGGTGAAAGAGATAAAGGACCAGTGCCAAGATAAAACAAAATACATCGACCAAATAATTGAGTATGTCTTCAAGGAGTTGGAATGGTATGAAAATGTTGAAAAAGATTTGGGTATTTTCAAAGTTGGTTGTGAAGACAAGATTTTGTTTTCCGATGCTGCTGTCCCTGAACCATTGAAAAAAGAGTTTGTATCAGGTGTTGCTGGATTGGTTGCATCTTTCGACGGCAATTTTGATTTCCATCCTGGGTCTAACCAGGCTGTTGTCGATTTGGTTCACCCATCATTATTCGTCGTTCAGTATGATAAGACCCCTATTTTACGAAACGGTCAACTTGAAATTGCCAAATACCACGAAGGAATTGAACATGCCAAGCCAAGTGTCGACAATTATGGTATTTCGAAAACGTTCCTGTGGTTGCCATCTTTGTTGACTAAGAATTCCTCGGGGAAATTTGAATTTGATTCCTATATTAACAACTTACACCCAGTACAATACAAAGACTTGTACGATTCCATTGGAAAAATTTTCAATGCTGTCATTCCAGGGTTAAATTGCACTTTGACAAGGTATGCATCCAAGGAGCATATCCGTATTCCTATTCCACAGTACACTGATGCTTATACTGAGGAATATAGTAAATTGCGTGAGGAGCTTGAAGAACAGTTGGAGCGTGATGCTGAAGCTGAAGGAGCAAGTTTTGATTATGAAAAGTTAGACGAATTTGAAAAAACTAAAGCTCAATACTTGCGTGAATTTATTCCCAAATGGGAAGGTGAACCTGAATTTGATAAACCAATTGACCTTGGTACATTTGATAATCTAAAAGTAATCGTCAAGTTGGCAGACATTGAGCTTACACCAGAGCGTCCTTCATATCCTGGTGGTTCGTGGCATGTGGAAGGCACGATCAATGAAGACATTGTCGCCACTGTATTATACTATTACGATATCGAGAACATTTCTGAATCTAAGCTTTCTTTTAGAACTGGGTTTGAAGATCCAGCTTATGAACAAGGTGATAATGTGTACACCGAGGTTATTTTTGGTATCCATGATGAAGACCGTATGGTTAGACTGATAGGTGATGTTGAAGCTAAGGAAGATAGGATTGTTATTTTCCCAAACATGTTCCAGCATCACGTTGATCCATTCGAATTAAAGGACAAAAGTAAACCTGGACATAGAAGAATTTTGTGTTTCTTCATTGTGGATCCATACAATGACAAGGTTCTTACTACAAAACAGGTGCCACCACAGAACAAAGATTGGTGGGAAGATGCAAGCTTGGACTACTTGTTTCCAGACAATTTGAAGCAACAAATTATAAACTTGAAAAATGGAGAATCATGGCCAATTACTTTAAGAGAAGCCAAAGATGTTAGAGTCCAATTGATGGATGAAAGATCAGCCCTGGCTCCAGCTGAAGACGATTATAATGAAGGTGCATTTACAAGAATGTTTTCCTTATGTGAACATTAAGTTTGGTTCATAATGCAACTAGTAGTATACACACACTCCTTCAGTTGTTTATATATATATATATATGTATATATATAGGTTTGGTTATCCTATTGTAGATCTGATTTGAGCGATTCTATGTACTTTATAAATTTCACACAACTAGGATTATCATTACCTGTATCTTCTTTTTCCATTTCATTAAGTTCTGTAATTACCTCTAGCTGTTCATTCAATGTATTCAAATACTGCTGCTTGGATTCAAATGCCTTGGTGAAAAACTCGTCACTTAATAACCAAGAATAATATGACCACACAGACGTATCTTCTGGACTCATATACATACCTGTTTTGATCATCTCTAAATCGTTATTCATTATTAATTTAGGATCCTGGAAAATTGCAGTATCAGGGAAACCTTTCAATTCGGCTTCGTTGTCATGAATCAAGTTATATATCTTTGGAAGCAACTTTGTTCTATTATGCCATGCAGAAAAATTCAGAAAATCTTTTTGGATTTTCATGGTGGTATAATTAAACTCATCTAGATTGATTTTCAATATTTTAGATAAATCTCCTTGACATGCCAATTCCATATTTTCCACGACAAATCTTCTATAATGCCAACCATGGAAATTTCTCTGATCCAAATCCAATAATTTTGAAACCACAGCAAATTCAAATTCCCAATTGACTTTTTCGATTTTCACTAATTCAAATAATAACCAAGTTCGATGATTCCAAATCCAATAACATTTCGGGAATTTTTTCAATTGTGATAAAACAAATTTCAAATCTTGGTTTAATAAATCTTCATAAATGTTCAAATCTTCTGATTTATATCTACTTAAGATTTCACGACGATAATTCCACATGGTATAAAATTCAGGATTGATTATTAGGATTTCGTTGTTTTTCATTAAGGCTTCATCTGAATAATCTCCATTTTCTCGTAATTTGAACAATTCATCTGTAAGTGCTCGATACGCCTTGATTTTAATTTGATCTTTTTCTAGTTTTAATCGTTTAGCTTCTTCCGACAAGTTTACTCTTTTGATTCCGTGTTGCTAAAAAGATGATAATGTTAGTATGAATTGGTTGACCATCTAAATTATACGTTGTATTAGATATTACATACCATTTTTTGGTGTAGCTGATGTGTTGCTTACACGAGATAAACGTAATCTGAAAAAAAAAAAATCGTGAATAAATTGTTTGCGTTTTCTATTTTTATTTTGTTTTGTTTTGTTAACAGTATTGAAATTGAGTTGTCTAGAGACTTTTTCTTTCTATAACCCCAATACATTCCTCAGAACCTAATTCCCACAAACTCCTTAATGTCAGTGCTGAATTCCACATCTTCAGAGAGTCAAACACCATCTTCTAAACTTGCTCTTAAAGGATCATCCAAAATTGTGTGTGATTATTTTGAATTTGCCTTGAATTCCATCTTATACCAACGAGGTATATATCCACAAGAAGACTTTGTCACGGTTCGCAAATATGATTTACCAATGGTGATTAGTGATGATTACGAAGTGCAACAATATATTAAAAATATCATGAAACAGGTGAAGAAATGGGTTTATGGTTCACAAATTAATAAATTCGTCATTGTTATGGTATCAAAATCAGATTTGGAAACTATTGAACGATGGGAATTCAATGTTGAAACGAGAGATGCTAACCAACAAGAACCAACAAATAACGAAGAGTCAACTGAAAAGCCCCGTCTGGAGATTCAAAAAGAGATAAGAGCAATTATTCGACAAATCACAAGTCTGGTTTCTTATTTACCGGTATTGAAAGATGATGAGTATACATTTAATGTGTTGGTATATACAGATCCTAAAACTACAATTCCAATAGAATGGAGTGACACCCAGGGAGATGGACGTATACTAAATGGTGATAACGTTGATAATGTTGCATTCACTTCTTTTTCTACTGATATTCATAAAGTAGGTACTTCAGTTAGTTATAAATATGAATAGAATAAATATTGCATTGAGGTTATGGTATTCTTTACCTTGGAGATCCATTTCGTTGTTGCTGCAGTTGCAGTTGTTGTTGTTGTTGTTGTTGTTTTCTATACTCTATTAATTCTGGATTGAATCTTCTTCGTTTATTACTCAACATAAATCTAGATGATCCCTTGGCCCCTATTGTATAATCCCATTTGGCTAAATAATCATCAGTATCATTCAATTGAGCAGTACAACTACTTTCGTCCATTATTTTAACATCATTGAACAGCGACTTTAATTCCATGAATTTATAAACTTGTTCTTTGCCTGATTCTGGGTCTGTGGCTGGCAAATAAGCATTCAATATGGAGAACTGATATTGGTGGATATAGTAGTCTAATATGTACAAAATAGCTTCATTCACTAGTATCTCAGGACAATTCAACTCTTCGCAATCAATGGATTTTAATATATCTTCAACTTCTGATGAATCGTTATTGTCCACTCCATCTTGCTCTCCTTCCTCTTGCTGCTGGGATAATTTCATTTCCTTGGGCTTCAAATTCAAACTTATTATAATAATGGATAATGCAATACAATGAGGAGGTATGACCAAACTCAATGGAGTCGATATTATATCAAAACTAATCAACCATGACAACATTGATAATTTATAGTTAATTTTCAAATTCTTACAAAACTGAATCAATAAGTTATCAACATTGGATCTGATTGTGATGGGACCATTATGGAAATCGAATTTTATTACTTGTAAAAGTTTGAATTCAGTAGATAATATAAACTTTCTTTGTAAATCAATAAATGTATTCCCATTCGAATCCACAATTCTATTTTCATCTATGTCCCTTATCTTATTACACACATTCTGAATATCTTTTAATCGTTTGATACAATCTTCCACCTTGGTAGCTAATAGTAAACATGAAATTGCAATAGTATAAGGATCATCGGCAAATTCAAGAGGATTTGAACTACCTTCAAACGTATTAAACAAATAGTATCGTTGGTAATAATTCATCGTTGTGGATAATACACGTATAGGGAATTTCAACTGTTTGATTGCTTGGAATAAGAATTGGAAGATTTTATGTTTGATGCTAGCATATTGAGGTTTAAGATTCTCTGGTATAGTCTGATGATGTAAATATGAAATTTCTTTATGAGTGAAAAATGGACGTGATATTTGTACTATTGTAGGTGGTGTAGGTGTGGTTGAACCACCATTTCTCAAACCACCCTTAAATGCTCCTTGGTCACTTGGAACCGGCGTTAATTCTTTAGATGACATTCTATTACTTTGCTGTGGTGATGTGGTGGTGATGTGGTGGTGATGGAGATTAAGTCAATGGTTGATTTAATAAGCGTGCAATTATGATATTTTTTGCCCATCTACATTTTTTTTTTTTTTTGCTCTTTTTTTTTTTTTTTTTGTTTGTTTGTGTGTTTGTTTGTTTGTTTGTTCTTCGAGGTTGTGGCATAATGCCGCGCTAATCTGCGTCGGATCTGGTGCGATATCGGCGAAGAAAAGTCTACTTGGATGATACGCAATCTGGTAACAAGAATATATAAATGTATATTTATTTAATTATTTACTTATTATTGTATCAAAATCACTCTTAATGGAAACAAATAAATAACTAAAACAATAACAAATAGTAATAGAGATTCAATTGTATTAGTTTTTGTTTATTTATTTATTTATTTAATTCACAATAAGAAGAATAGAAATAATAATAATAATAATATTTGTAATCAATCTCCTATAGGACACTTCATACCACTTAAGCAGTGAAGGACAAAGAGAAACCTAATTTGTGGACTGGTTCAGCTAATTTCAAAGCATCGAAAGAAGCACCCAAACCCAATTTAACACCTGGTCTTAATTCTTGGGTGTAAGACAAAGCAGTCAAACCGGAGTCGGCAATCTTGGCTTTGATGAAAGCAGATTTGTCCAAAGCGTATTTGGTAGCAAATTCGACGTTGACGTTAGAAGCCTTGACAGAGTCCCAGGTAGCTTTAGCACCAACTTCAACCAATGGGGAGACTTTGTGGTAGTAAGCAGCAGAGAAAACGGACAAGTTGGAAGTGGCGGTAGCAGCCAAACCGTAGTTCAAGTTAGCGTAACCAACACCAATGGAGTATTTGTTGACCTTAGCAGAAGAGATGTCGTAACCCAATTCAGCACCGGCAATGAAACCGTCTTGAGCAACAACCAAATCAGCAGTGGCAATTGGACCCTTCAACAAGTCAAAGAATAATCTGGCATTGACGGCGGTTTGTTGGTAGAAGAAGTTCAATTTGGCGTTTCTGGTACCGTTTGGAACAACGGTGGTGTCCAATTCACCTTTCAAGCCTGGGGTCAACAATTCAGACAATTCGATTTTGGTGGTCAAAGCGTTAGCGTTGTTCCAACCTTGGGTCAAAGTCAAACCGGTGGCTTTGTCCAAGTATTTGGCGTCAACGGAAGCAGCAATGGTGTCATCTTTGGCGGTTTTACCTTTAACGGTGAAAGTAACACCGTTTGGGGCCACAGTTTTGACATCAACAGCAGCGGTTGACAAGTGGTAGAAATCTTTGTTGATTAAGTCGTTAGAAGCCTTGGCTAAGTCGGAGTAAGCAGCTGGAGCCATTGTGAAATCAATTGATGGTTACTTTAAAGAGGGATTGGGAATAATGTTTTTAAAGAAAATGACGAACAAGAAGAAGAAGAAGAAAAGAAAAGAAAAGGAAAGAAAGTAAACTAAAAAAAAAAAAGTGGGAATAAATTGAATGACAGTTTTTTTGCTTTGGCGTACTCAATTGGGAATGAGAAAACCACAAATCAACAGAAAAGAAAAGAAAAGAAAGAGAAAAATCCCCAACGTTTTTTGGTTGGTTGATTATTTTTGTTTGCATTTTTAGTACCACAAAAATAAATTATTTACTATTTACCATTTACCATTTACAGCACTTACCTCTAACAAGTATGTGAATATCCGAATAACCACACATGACAAGGTAAAATTTGTTCATCACTTTGGCTATTTAGTTATTTGGTTATTTATTTTCTTTTGTGTGGGGTGTATGAATCTGTGTATCTGTGTATATGGGTATCTGATTCTTTCTACGGTATTCTCTCGCTCGGCTGGACAGACAATTTTGACCATGTCATACATCAGATCACATCTTACAATAACCTTATATTAATAATCCCAAAGTGGTAAGATACGGGTCACTGGTACCGTGATACACACACATTCTCTCTTTGCTTACCCCTCCATTGGGATCGCATGAACTCTAACTCCCGGGTTCTTTGCCACCGACAAAAGTATTTATTTTTTTTTGTTGTTTTGTTTTTAGTTGCCAATAGTTGCGGTATGAAAAGGAACGCGTGGGGAAAAAATCAAAACAACAAAAAAAATTAATACAACCAAAAAAATATACAACAAATTGTCAGCCAATTTTTTTTTTAACATTAAATAAACTCTGGAGTTATCAATTCAAAAAAAAAAAAGAAAACCTATCATTCAAATTTGATTATTATTTATCTAGTCATCAAATTAGAGGGTCTTTGATTGGCCAGTCCATAGAAACCTACAATCATACGATGGTTAATGAAAAGAGGTCTCTACAATGTTCATTAAGGGGAAGGGGGAGCGGAAAGATCTAATTAATTTACAGAGTCAAGATATTTGAAAACAAAAAAAAAGCCGCAACTTCAGGAGTTTGGAAGACAACGTGTGTGTCCACAATAATAAGGTCACGTGTGCCACATGTGTAAAATTGAACTGCCATAATCAAACACAATTCAGGATGTGAATTTTCTGAAAAAAAAATAACTCGGTTATTAAAAAGAAGTCAATACTTCTTCTCTTCGCTTTTTGCTCTTTGCTCTTTGCTCTTTGCTCTTCTGTCATTGCTCATTTCTGTGTTCCTTGCTTTAGGATTATGTATGGCTACTACTATCAGGTTTGTGTGAGAGAAACTTTAGATCCCGAAATATCCATACATTGAGACACATTTATTTGTATTATTAACTATGGGTAGCGTACAACTTCATTGCCGTACACTTTTGCCCAGATACCACTGCATGGAATCAAAAAAAATGAGCAACATCTAAAAAAAAAATAAAAAAATCTTCCCTGAATCCAAATCATATTCCCTCTACAAACCCCCACAAGACCATAAACAAAAGATGGAAAAGTTTTCAGGTTGGAGAGACAGGGGTACAGGTATTTCTCCTTTTATGCCTCAGGCATTGCCTACTTTTAGAAAGAATATTCTTGCTTCAATTTTTTATAGATTGCCACTTTTCTTTCTCAAATTGCCATTTTTCATCATTGCGTCAATAGTATATGGCATTACTGGTTTGACATCTGTATTAAGTTTCGTATTTTCCATTCTATTCGGATTCAGTACCATTGAATATTCTGTCGATGGTATCAAGAAATCACAGCTGAAGCAATTGGCTTCTTATAAACCATCCAAAGGTGATTTGATTGTGTCTAACTATATCACCCCAATGGACGGATACTTCTTTGCCTTGTTAAGTGGCACTTCAAATATTGTCATCTTGGTCCCAGATAAAGCTGGTGATTTATACAAGTATTCCCCATCCTCATTGTCTGATAGCACATTTGCATTTGCCGTTGGATCCAAAGTTGAAGATGTTTCCAAATTCAAACACAAGGTCGTCTTCTTGTTATTGGAAGGTACTCCATCAAACAACAAAGCTATCTTGCCATTTGTTAAGTTAAACCCTAAGTACTCCTTTGAAGACTTTACTATAAAATCATTGGTGTTAAAAATAAGTCCAAGTTATTTTACCTTACCAATCCCAAATATTGGAAAGTTGCAATATTTTTATGAATTGATAACTAGTATCACCCAAAAACATCTTCGTGCCAAAATCTACAAGTTTGACAGTTTCAATATCCCAAAGATTAGAAGCTCTTTTGAATTGAATTCATTGGCTGCCATCAGTAGTGACTTGGATATCGATTCCAAGAACAAGTTTGTCAAGTACTACGCTGACCATAGTATTAAGAAGAACTAAATAGACTATTTATATTACATATATTTTACCTCCTAGGACTTCTACTTCGACTTCTACTTCGACTTCTCTTTCGGTCTTTGTGTGAAGAGTGTGTATGTGATCGATGCGATCTATGAGATCTATGTTTGCTACTACGTTTCTCTTTCTTCTCTTTGATAAATTGCTCCATTGGGTCTTTAAACTCATCGTCCTCTTCTTCTTCTTTTGTTTCTCCTTCTTTGGCTACGTCATTGCTCTCCTTCTTGCTCAAGAAATCTGCCATTGGGTCCTTGAATTCTTCATCCTCTGGTTCCTCCTCTTTGACAGACACCTTATCTTCTATCAACTTAACCTCTTCTTCATCACGCTTATTATTTTTCTCTCCCTCTATCTCTTTGCGTACTTCATCATAATTAACCAAATAATCATCTTCTTTCTCATCCCCACGTAGTTTGTAATAATTATGATCAACTCTCAATATTCGATCCCCTAATTTAATACCATTAAAATTATCAATTGCCAAAATACAACTCTTAAAATTTGCATATTTTAAAAACCCAAATCCTCTATGTTTACCAGTTTCTTTATCCTTAATTAGATTTATGTGTGTGGGTATCCCATATTGACTAAATATCACAACAATATCTTTTTCAACTAAATTAAATGGAATGTTGCCAATGTATATGTAATTTGTGTCTCGATAATCGTAATGCCACGATGCTTTGTATGGTGTGTTTGAATTTAGTTCTTTCTGGTTGATTTGGTTGATTTGCTTAACTGTGTTCATTATTATCAACAGTACTCACTATGCATTGATGTTTGTATTGCAAAGAGAGAGAAAAATGGAAACACCAGTCAATCTCTCAAAAACAAAACCAAAGAAAAAAAAAATTAATAGTGCACTTTTGAACCGAGATGAGTTGGGAATTTTTTTATTTTTTTTTTTTTCATTGAAATCCTTTTGCAATATTCCAATCTACCAGACAGTCTAACCAACAAAAACACCAATCATGGCCAAGAATGGAACTAAGAAGGCTTCTGTCGTGGAGAAGAAGCAAGAAGTGAATATACTGAAAAAGAGAAAACCTGTTGAAGAAGAGGAAGAAGATGAGGAAGAATCAGACGATGAGATAAATGTTCAAGGATTAATAGACGCAGATGAAGACGATGATGAGGAGGAGGAAGAGGAAGAGGAAGGAGAAGAACAAGAACAAGAAGATAAAGAAGAAGACAACGAAGACGATGAGGAAGCTAGTTTGGCTGACTCTGAAGATGAATTAAATCGATTATTAGGAGAAGAAGAAGATCCAAGTGACTATGAATCTGAAGAATTTTCCGATGAACCAAAAGACGACGTTTCAGGAATTGCTATAAAATCATTATCAGTTTCTGATCCAAATACTACTGTGACCAAGTTCTCAGATGGGTCAACTAGAATTTTAAAACCAGAAATTGAACCTACATACGATAGTGATGATAGTGATAGAGAAAATTTCAATACCATTGGTAATATTCCATTTTCAGCCTATGAAGAAATGCCACATATTGGGTATGATATCAATGGTAAAAGAATCATGAGACCAGCTAGAGGTTCCGCATTGGATCTGTTATTAGAGTCGATAGATTTGCCGGAAGGTTGGACTGGGTTATTGGATCAAAACACTGGTACTTCGTTGAAATTAACACCTGACGAATTGGAATTGATTAGAAAAATCCGTGCTAATGAAAACGTCGATTCGAACATTGATCCATATGAACCATTGATTGATTGGTTTACCAAGGATGAAGAAATAATGCCTGTTACTGCCGTTCCAGAACCAAAGAGGAGATTTGTTCCTTCCAAACATGAAGCTAAAAGAGTCATGAAGATTGTTAAAGCAATCAGAGAAGGAAGAATCATCCCACCTGATCAAGTCAAAGAAAAATTGGATGAAGATCAATTTAATTTCGATCTTTGGCAGGACGAAGTTGAAACTCCTGAACATATAATGACTTTGAAAGCTCCTAAATTACCGCCTCCAACTAACGAAGAAAGTTACAACCCACCAGAAGAGTATCTTTTGACTGAAGAAGAAAAGGCCAAATGGTTAGAAGAAGCTCCTGTTGATAGAGAAAGAAACTTCTTGCCACAAAAATACAAGTCTTTAAGACATGTTCCAGGTTATCAAGAATCTGTTAGAGAAAGATTTGAAAGATCCTTAGATTTGTATTTGGCTCCAAGAGTTCGTCATAATAAATTAAACATTGATCCTGAAAGTTTGATTCCTGATTTGCCATCACCTAAAGATTTGAGACCGTTCCCTATCCGTTGCTCCACTGTATACGAAGGACATACCGGTAAAATCAGAACGGTTTCCATTGACCCTCAAGGTTTATGGTTAGCCACTGGATCAGATGATGGAAGTGTTAGAATATGGGAAGTTTTGACTGGTAGACAAGTTTACAAAGCACAAATAATAAATACTGAGATCAACACTGAAGATCATATTGACAGTTTGGAATGGAATCCAGATACTGCGACTGGTATATTGGCCGTCTGTGCCGGTGAACATATCTATTTGATTGTGCCACCAATTTTCGGATTCGATATTGAAAACACTGGTAAATTAAGAATTGAAAGTGGTTGGGGTTATGATACTTTTGGTAACAAGAAGAAAGATCTTAAAATATCTGGTCAAACTGAAGACGGAGAAGAAGAAGAAGATCTTGATGATGAAGATGATGAAAATGATAGCAAGACTAGAAATAATTCGAAGACTAGTGAACCAAAGAAAGAAGTTGCCAAATGGTTCCCACCAAATGCTGAACAAACTGCCATGGGTGTATCTGCCGTTATACAATGTCGTAAAACCGTTAAGAAGATATCATGGCACAGAAAGGGTGATTATTTCGTCACTGTTTCTCCAGATAGCAACAACACCGCTGTTTTGATCCATCAAGTATCCAAACATATTTCACAATCCCCATTCAGAAAATCCAAGGGTATTATAATGGATGCCAAATTCCATCCTTTCAAACCACAATTATTTGTTTCATCTCAACGTCAAATTAAAATCTACGATTTAGCTCAACAAGTGTTGTTGAAGAAATTGATGCCTGGTGTTAGGTTGTTGTCTACAATTGATATCCACCCACGTGGTGATAATTTAATTGCGGGGTCTTATGATAAGAGAGTCACATATTTCGATTTGGAATTATCACAAACTCCATTTAAGAAACTTAGATATCATGATATGGCCATCAGATCAGTTGTGTACCATAAAGGTCAATTACCTTTGTTTGCCACTGGGTCTGATGATGGAACTATCCATATTTTCCATAATTCTGTCTATGACGATGCTAATCCATTGATTGTCCCATTGAAGAAACTTACCATGGGTAATTGGGTCTTGGATTTGGTCTGGCATCCAAAACAACCATGGATATTTGCTGCTGGAGCTAATGGAAAAGCATATTTGTATACTAATTAGGAGAGTAAGAAATATATGAAAAAGCAGGATTATTGTCTTCTTCTTTACACAAATAGAATCGATTAGTAAGCAATGCCCGTTGTGTTATAATACTCCGAAGAAAATGTAAACTGTAGATTGTTGATGAAAAAAAAAAAAAAATATAATAGAAATGGTTTATGCACTACGGTTCTCCTATTTGCAATTATGTCCAATAAATGACGGATGCTTTGATTTACCCGTCTTTTGCATTGCTCCGGCACCCGCTCCCGCTCAACATTATGAAACAGGATATAAATACTAGTTGTTATTTCTTTTCTCTCTCCGCATGTAATATTTAGCAACTATTTAAATATTATCAAAATTTACATACATTACATAACATAACACAACATAACACAACATGTCCTCAATTGATAAATCAAAACTCGTTACAAGATTAGGTGATTCCGGTTTGAAAGTCAACACTGTTGCCATTGGTACCATGAGATTAGGTTCCAATTGGATGGGCTTCAATGGCGACATTGACGAATGTTTAAAGATCTTGAAGTTTTGCTACGACAACAACTTCCGTACTTTTGATACTGCTGACGTCTATTCCAATGGTAAGTCTGAAGAATTGTTAGGTTTATTCATCAAGAAGTACAATATCCCACGTGAAAGAATTGTCATCTTGACCAAATGTTACTTCCCTGTTAAAGGCAAAGACGACGACCAAGGCATGGGACCGGTTGACCCAGTTGATTTCATGAATGATAAAGGTTTAAGTAGAAAGCATATCTTGGCAGCTGCGGCAAATTCTGTCAAACGTTTGGGTACTTACATTGATGTCTTGCAAATCCACCGTTTAGATCATGAAACTCCTAAAGACGAAATCATGCGTGCTTTGAATGACGTTGTTGAACAAGGTTTGACAAGATACATTGGTGCATCATCCATGAAAACTTGGGAGTTTGTTGAATTGCAAAACATTGCCAAGCAGAATGGGTGGCACAAGTTTATCTCCATGCAAAGTCACTATTCATTGGTTTATCGTGAAGATGACCGTGAATTGAATGATTATTGTAAAAAAAACGGTGTCGGTTTAATCCCATGGTCTCCAAATGCCGGTGGTGCCTTGTGTCGTCCTTTAGAGTCTGAAAAAAACAAGGAGTTATTTCAAAACAAGCAATGGTCAAGTCTTTTCGGATTAGGTAACGTCAGTGAAGCTGACAAGACCATTATCAATAGAGTTGAAGAATTGAGTATCAAGTATAATGCTTCAATGATGCAAATTTCATTAGCTTGGTGTGTTGCCAAAGGTTTGGTTCCAATTGCAGGTGTGTCTAAGTTCTCTCAGGCTGAGGAATTGGTTGGCATTCACAAGGTCAACTTGTCTCAAGATGATATCAAGTATCTTGACGAACCTTACCATGCCAAGGATGTCGCTCAACGTATGGACTAAATTGCTACGTTTCTTTTACACTGTTTATAGTGATACAAAATAGTTACATAATCTAAACAAAATACAACATTTATATACTTGTTTTATCCGTTTGAAGGATTCTGCTTACCGCATAATGGGTTCTTATCTGGATAATGGACACAACTAATCAAGTTGTAATCATTATATTTCACCATGAACAAATCTTGTTCTTTGCTGTTGAAAATATACTGCAAGATAACCTTCACATTATCCACCACTCCCAAATTATTAGGATGCATAATCCAATCCCAATCTTTCCAGTCCAAGATCCCTTCGTCGTTATAAACCAACGGGGTTCTATAATTCTCATACTGGGTTAATGAGATATCCGCGGTGAACAAATACAACCCACCGGTTTTAGGTTGTTGAGGGGTTACTTTATCACTGTAATTGACTTCCCAAGTCAATACTCCTCTATTGGTGAAATGAGTTAAACTTAAACCTGTGGTTTCATTTGCTTCTCTTATCATACAGTCCAAAGGTGTTTCGTTCGGTTGCATTTTCCCTCCAACTCCATGGTATAATCCCATCCATGGTGGATTGTTCCTGTTTAAAAGCAAGACCTTCTTGTTATCTTCACAACGAATAAAACCTAGAGCTCCAGAAATTTCAATTCCTTTGGTCATAATGATATTAGTAGCCTTGGCTTTTCGAACGGCAAAGACTATAAAGCCAAGAACCCAAAAAAAAAAGAAAAAGAATATAACCAATATATTCAATAACTCAAATTTTTTACCTTTCCATAGGGATATGATGGAATGAAATCATCCTGCGTTATCGGTTTACAATATGACAATTTCCAGATGGTTAAGAACCCGGTGTTCATAGGAACTTTAAAGTTGCTATCTATGTATGTATGTGTTTCACGAAAATCTTCTGATAAAAAAAATCCTTCAGTATATGTCTACAATTTGCAGCAGATAATATCTAATGTCTAATGTTTTATAAAAAAAAACAACTCTACCATTGTATACACTTAAATACTTCATCTAATTCCATTACTTTATTCTCTTCGAACTTTACTTTCTTCCCATATTCACTAATAACATTAGTTTCCAACTCTTCTATATCATCATGGTTTCTTAGCTTTCTATAATCTTTATTGAAGAAAAACAAAATCAACAATGATTTCTTTAAATGATCATATCTACTTGGTTCTTTTTGTTTACCCAATGATAGATTATGTAGAAATATTGTGAATAGCATTATTTTTGTGGCATCATATTCATTAAGATTGCCATACCCTGTTCCTAATCCAGGTAGAACCAAAGTATCTATGGCACTGGGGTCAATATTATTCATTAAATTCCATAGTGAGTCAAAAATATGAGAGTTGGAATGGATTTTCTCTGGAACTATCATGGTTGGTATTTCGATTAACTCCACCAAGTTCCAATTCTGATAAATTAAACTTGATTTATAATCAAAATCAACAAAGTCTAGGTCTAATAAATTAATCTTATATATTTGATTCGTGACCAAATACCCTTGATATTTCAGTAATTGATGGTTTTGAATAACATTTTCAAGATCTTTAACACTCAAATTTGTTCCCAATATCATTGCTTTTAATAAATATAAATCAAACCCTCCTCCCATATAACTCAATGAATTGGCAGGCGTGACTATTGATGTTTTCCCTGTGTTGAATTGAAAATTTACAACCATGTCTTCAATGGTGCGATTGTGGAATTGGAATTTGAAATCATTACGAGGGACAAAAGTATGTGCTTTGTAGATTGTAGATAGTATTTGACAATGATGAGTCCAACATTTGACCATCAACGGATTACTATCAATGAATATTAGCTTCATTGAATTGTCTTTTGTTTTTCTTTCAAGTGTTCAAGTGTATGGAAAGTAAATGTACTTTCTTTTTTAGAGACGTCTTATTTTTTGTACAATATTTTTTGTGGCCAAAAAAAATACGTGAACTATCAATATGATCCCGCTTACATATACCGTCGAGTATAAAATACTAAATTGTTGAATTATGATGTTAATATACACTAGTTTACATAAAAATTTAACCTGCAAACGATAGAACTAAGAAATAAAAGTAAATTTTAAACTAAAAATACAAAATAAAGACCATTGGAAGATAAAACAACAAAGAAACCAGATAAAATTAGATACTTGTTGACCCAGATTACAATTCTTGGGAAGCAGCACCGGCTTTAGCTTTCTTAGCTGGCAACAATGATTGGTGAATGTTTGGCAAGACACCACCTTGAGCAATAGTGACATCACCCAACAATTTGTTCAATTCTTCATCATTTCTGATGGCCAATTGTAAGTGTCTTGGGATAATTCTGGACTTTTTGTTATCTCTGGCAGCGTTACCGGCCAATTCCAAAATTTCAGCAGCTAAATATTCCAAGACAGAAGTTAAGTAAACTGGAGCACCAGAACCAATTCTTTGTGCGTAGTTACCCTTTCTTAATAATCTGTGAACTCTACCGACTGGGAAAGTCAAACCAGCTTTAGCTGATCTAGAAGTTGAGGCTTTTTCTGAAGAACCGGCTTTTCCTTTACCACCTGACATTTTATAATATAGTTATGATTTGATTTAAATAAGTTAATTAATAGAAGAAAGAAAAGAGATAAAAAAAAAAATCTTTTTCTGTGAATTGGAAAACAGGAGGAATTTATGTCTATTTAAAAACTAATCATTTTTTTTTTGTTGTTCCTCATTATTTGTGTTTGATTATGTTTGGAATTTCTTTGTGCTGTGTTCTTCTCTCTCGTTCTCAAATTTGCCGTGAAGAAACAAAGAGAGAATCTCTCGTTGGAAACCGTTGGGGAATAGTGCAGTGCGCAGGCGCGAAAAAAAAATATACAGGAGAGAGAGAGAACGAGAAGTGCAGGAGAAAAGAGAAAAGAGGAGAGAATAAGAGAAGAGAGAGAGAGGAGAGAGGAGAGAGAGAAAAAAAAACAAAGAAGGAGAAGAGAGAGAGAGAGAGAGAAGAGAGACAAGAAAAGAGAAGAGAAGAGAGAAGAGAGAGAGAGAATCCACGTGACAGGAGAAAGAGAGAGAACAAAAACAAAAACAAAAACAAACACGATCCTCCAACAAGAAGAAAAAAAAAATCACTTAAATAGATTAAGAATCCGCCATCCAACTCCAAAAAAAATTATACAACTTTATTATTCCCTTTTTTTCTTTCTTTTCCTCCCCCATCTATTTTTTAACTTAATCAAATATCTTATAACAATGGCTCCAAAAGCAGAAAAGAAACCAGCTTCTAAAGCTCCA